>JABCJZ010000501.1:0-13016 GCA_013184445.1 Fusarium sp. NRRL 53497 | reverse complement strand
TTTTAAGCGGCCCAAAGCACCCGACGTCAAGAGGCTGGAGTAGGTGAGATGAGTGAGGAGGCATATAAAGTGGGATAATCTTCTTTTCCTTGCAGTATGCTTCAAAGTCAGCCGAGTGATGACTTTTATCACCATCGAGGATCAGAAGACGATAGCGGCTATTTGTTCGCTTGGCTGTACACTGATCAAAGTGCTTTAGCCACTCGAGGCCCGTCTCGTTATCTGTCCAGCCATTTTGGGTCGTGGTAATAGCCTAATTGGTCGGGAGGCTGCTTCCTTTGTACTAGTTACGAAGGTGATGCTTGCCTGCAACTACAATAAACGGCGGGACGGCCTAGCCTTCTGCATTGATTGCTTGAATCACTGTAACCTATTCCCGATTTCCAGGCTATACTGATTTTGGCCTTCCACGCCTCTCTGCACTTGTGACTACTATGCCGGTTGAAATCATGCCTATCATAAAGCCGGTCTCGTCAAAGTTATAGATATTAGCTGTGCAGATACTATATTTTGTGATTATATTCTGTATGAGCCTAAACTAATCGCGAATAATAGTCAGGTCTTTACATCTGGCTCTCTGATAGTCATATCTCCGCTGGAAATGTGTCTTGAGTTCTGGTTGCCGCTTAATAAAATTGATAGCCCATCGCTTGCCAACTGGTGATGCGTCACGATCAGTAAGTAGTCGATTCGCCATCTCTTCAACAATAGGGATCCGGGGAGGAAATCCTCGCGAATCTAGGTCTAGAATATACCGAAGTATTGTCTGTTCTTCTAGATTAGATAGCTTCCGCGACTTTGGTATAATATCGCGTCGTGATAGCATGCTGTTCTTTCGGTTGATGAGAGTATTGTGGTTGACCTTATATATCTCTGCAGCGCGTCGGATACTTAGTTTCGGGTTCCTTTGAAGGGACTGGAGTGCAAGAAGGGTCCTCGCTTCATTTGAAGAGTGTGGCATATTTGGTGGTTGGGTAATATCTAATTAGATAGAGATGTTGGAAGGTGAGGGATTTTTGGCCAACTCGCTTATCATCTACGTTATATAATATAATACTTTATAAATTATTTAATAGTAATCGCGGACACGCTGCTCGCCCTTTTCGGGCCCCACCTCTCCGTCGACCAGTTCATGTCACTGGGTCCTGGTCATTCCTTGCAGAGACTAGTTCAAATCGGCCCTCGCAAACCTAAAATACAGCGCGTAGCGTTTCGCCATCTTGAATAAAATACGTTGGGGGGCTCTCTGTCGTCACGTCAGCCTGCTAGCATAGCTCTTCTACCCGGCTACTAGATAATTTTTGCCGGGACGGGCCGATCTAGACTAGAAGAATTTTATATTGAGTAGTGGAGTAGCATGGGCTGGCTGCTTATCTTGACTTTTCAGCTCGCCACTCTTCACTATTGGCGCCCGGTCCTATCATAATTGACTGGTGCCAAGTGGCATATGTCTTGTAATCAAGCTTGTTGCCTTTCGTCGTCCTGCATGTCTTACTACCCCGCTATCATTCTGCTCACAGTATGCAGCTGTGCTGGTCGGATCGCTTTTCGAAAAACACAAAGTCGTTTTCGTCCAAACGGCCAAGGCAGCGGCAGGAGGGGCTGACAATACAGTTGTCCATCATCACGTCATGGAGCTAGCGTAGCTCTCTCTAATCGGCTGCTAGGCGATCTACACCGGGGCGGGCCGATTCAGACTAAAAAAATCTAACATTAAAGCGCGGAGCAGGATGGACTGCTTAGCTTAACTTTTCAGCTCCCCCACCCTTTCAGCGCACTCTTGATTCTTGGCGTCCGGTCGGGCCATGATTGACACCTCGTATTCGAGCTTATTACCTGCCTCAGTCCTACGTGTCTCACTACCCCGCCTTAATCCGAGCTTAATTGAAGATGAATTTGATATTTTTCGGGGGTTACATAGTATAATTCAGGGATGACTGTAGTGGTCTGGGTAGCCGTGGCCTGTTTTGTTATCCATGGGGGTTGAAAATATGCAGCCGATTCCTTTTTCACCTAGACACAAGGTAGCCGCGTAACCAATAATCATATTTCGACGAATCATAATATGACTACCCTTTTCTCAAGACAAGGGAAAAGAGACAACATAGGTAGCACATGTACCCTGCGAAAGAAATTGCCACTAGATGGACTACCATTCGTCATGTTTGATGCTAGGTATATGCGGTGTTCGCCATGCCCCCACCTGTTGTCTCTTCTTACGTCTTACTTTTTTCACAATCGGATATGGTTCCGTTCGTCCGGTGAGGCTGACGTGCCGCTCTAGATTGATGTCGGCTGATCTTTCTGTATCGGGCCAACAACTTCAACATAGAACGCCTGATTATAAGGATCGCTAACTTTTGAATTCGTAGTCATACCAAGTCGCGAGCCTCCCCATGGCTTGATTTTCGTCGAGTCATCGGCAGGCTTAGCCGATCAAGATTGGGCTTTCTGGCTGTCGTGGAGTAAAGACGGAAAAATAGATCATTTTAGGTCAAATGAAAAGCTTCAGTTCTTGATGAGGCTCTACGTTTTGTATGAATCTTTGAGTAGCCATTAAAATAGAGAATTGTAGTAAGTATATATCTCATAGATAACCTTTCTTATTCTGTCGCTCTATTTTCATCTTTAATCTTTATTCACAGGACAAAGCTACGTAGTTTGAAAAGCTATAGGGTAGGATATCGCTGATAAAAACAATAACATGAGCTTCAATGATCTCTTTCACCTCCTGACACAAATACCTAAAACTTTCACGGCACTTCACATAGGCGACATGATACTTGATTAACATTTGAATCAAGTCATACATTTTCCATCTAGATCTGTGCCTATTTAGTCAATAATAGGGACATTTACCAGGGCGATATGGACAAAACTATTCATAATATGATCACGGCACTGTGATTACTTCACTCCTCGACTTACTACATTAGTTGTACTATGTGTGTACCTCTCTTTGCTTGGGTAGGGTCTCTCTGAAGAATTGGCCAATAAAGGTTCGCATAGACTTGTATATGTGGCTATTCTTTCTTTGTGCGCCCGCTTCTGTTTTGTGCCTATTTATTATCCTCCTCAACATCATTCAACTTTCTCTAGGCGGTAATTTAGCTCCCTTAACTCAGGGTCATAACACTTCATCCACTGCGGATATCTCCGATAGTGTGCTTCAATGAGCTCATATACTCGGCTTTCCGTATGGCGCACGAGCTGTACTTGCTTTTTTTCGCATAACAACTAGGCTCTCTTCATCCGAGGTAGCCTCAGCTTCATCACCCCCTGAGACTGAACTCGAATCGGTGTCTGATTAGATTATAGCATGATTTTGACACCGCCTTTTGCGTCGTTTTAGTTGACCATGTTGGAGATGTTCGTATATTTCTAACCCCTTCTTCAAGAACCACAGGCATTCATTCACTTCGTCACATTCCTCGAATGTTTTAGCGACTTCGATCTTCCTTATCGGGCACTATTTCCTTGGGAAGTAATGTCCGTCAGGCCATGCCCCACCTGTAATCTCTTCTTATGTCTTACTTTTCTCGCAATCGGATATGCTTCCGTTCGTCCGGGGATGAGGCTGGCGTGTCACTTTGAATTGATGCAAGAAAGGAGATTAACAGGGGATGAACTAAAATCAGTGTTATTTAACCAGATCAGGTAATAGGAGTAAGTGACGCGCACGGGCCATGATTTCGCGTATCAGGGGTAATTGGTACAGTAGGCCGCCTAAGTAAATCCAAAAATAAACACCGTCAAAGCCCGCCGAGAATGTCACCCAAGACGTCGCTAGTCACGCTCCGACTATGGTGGCCGCCGCCAAAAAGAGTGCTTGCGAACCCACCAAATAATGGTCCGCCGATTATTTGGAAGACCGTACCGATGTCCCTGTTACTGAAGCCAATCTGTCTCAGCAGGCCGTGGACCTCGTCAGGGCCTAGGTTGAAGAAATCTTTAAGACCTGCAGCTATATCATGAGCGTCGAAGCCCGCGTCTTTCATGGTAGAAGCCACCTCGCTAGCAGACTGGTCCCAGACATTGTGCAAGACACTAGCAACTGAATGAACCGCCGTGATGACGTCTTGCGCAACCTTACCGGCCCACTGAGCTGCGGTGCTCAAAAGGTTGCTGAATATGTTCAGACCGTCCTGCTCGATTTGGGAGACAATGGCCGCTAGGATATCACTCAATGTCGAGATGGAAACGGTGACTACGAAGTCACCGATAGTGAGGTCTGCGCCTTCGAAACTGAAACTACCGCCGACTGTTATACTGACGTTCGACGGTGTGCCAACAAGTCCCAAATGTGCGCTGATTGTAACGTCCAAGTCAATGGAGCCCAGGCTGACATTATTGATTTTGGGCAGTGAAATGTTCTGGTCAATGCCGTACTCGAATATGGCAGACATGTTGTCAAGCCCGTTTAATGTACAACTCATCTTCGAGGTTAAGATACTGCTAAAGTTCAGATCGAACGTAATAGCGGTTAATGCGATCTCCGCAGTGAGTTGCTCGTTTACAATCTCGAACAAGCTCACACTTACGTTGAGGTATAGGTAAGGTGAGGCTGATGTCTGGATCTTCAACACTGGGCCACCCGCAGCCACCAGCTGCTGAGTGGTGGCGTCTTTTATGACCTGTTGTTGCGCGGCCGTTGTCGCCAACTGGTTGTTGTTGATGGGATTACCGGCAGCATCCACCTTGTCGGTAACGCCCTTGCCATTGCCATCTAATTTGAACAAGCTGCCCAGTGAGAGAGGGGCCATCTCAATCTCGGCTTTTAGTCCGTCTTGGAGATCAATTGCTACGTCGCCATAGAAGCTCAAGAAAAGGATGTCTGCACGACATTTGAACCCGTAACCCATCGCGGAGAGTGACCCATCAGGCAGTACCACAGGTTCCATGGGGTTCTCAGACCATTGGAAAAACAGATCCTTGAATGACACCGGCACCTCCAAAGGACATTGTGAATTGGTGAATATAGTAATAACGTCCGTCAGTTGCATCTGCGGTACGTAGAAAGAAACGTAGAGCGGGTTCGGGACTTCGTCCTCTAACTGACACACGACAACAAACGAATCGTCATCAAATATCGGTTGGGCCCCATTGGCAGCGTCGCCGATATGCAATTGACCAGACAAGCCTACCACTGCACCTAGTGGCTCGAAGAAGACTCCAATGCCTACCCCAAACGAATCAAAATGTACACCCTTCATCAGGGTAGGTGTCGGAAGGGTGGTGTCGTCTTCGTCTACGACTACCCCGAAGCTGGCCTCGAGATTGTCGATGGTCATGGTGACATTTGCGTCGAACTTCTTATCGAAGATATTAAACGGAATGCTACCAGCAATCTCGAAGGTGGCGAATTTGTACTGTGGGCTGATGTCAATGGTAACAGTGGGATTATTTATGGTCATGGTTCCCAAGTCTCCACAGGGTACTTGCATAGTATCAAGGCTGATGGCGAGCTCTGTGCCCGCAAGGCTTGAGCTGATAGCATAATTGATGCTGATAGAGATCTGAAGCTGCTGGGAGTCGAATAACGACATGAAGAATTTCAACGCTTCATCTGATTTGGCAGGTAACACGCTCAGGTCTACCTCGGCTTGAATAGCGAGTAAACCATCGCTGGTGTTGCAAGTAAACTTGGTCACCGTGATATCCGGGCAGCCGGACGGCCAGGTTCCACCCATCGATGTCACGAGACTACTGAGAGAGTACACAGCCTGATCCATGGGCATGGATTTACTGACAGGCTGCTCAGCGGTATATGTAATGCCCATCATGTAGGTAGCAAACGTAGAGCTCGCGTAGGTCGGATGTTGAGCAAAGAACTTGGTTACGGGCGCCACCAGCGGGATTGACTGGTCTTTCCAGAGGGCATTGAAGGCTACCGTAAGCGGATCTTGCGGATTGCTGGTGATAAACGTAATAAAGTCCATGGTCTGGGCCATAGCATTCACATCGGCCTGCCCCACGGCAAACGGTCCAGTGTTAAACTTTGGCAAGTAAATGAACCGTGCCAGGGGGGAATTGGTTGTTGCATTGCTGGCTATCAGTACCGATGCTGAGTGGATGAGATGCACTGAAGCGGTACTATTGGCCGGTACCGTTGCAAGCAAGGTCAAGGTCCCAAAATAGTTGCTCGTGTCTTTGGGGCTGAACGAGTCGTAGACCTGAACGCTGAAGTTCAAGCTATTGGTGAATGATACGGTGGTGGTAGACATGGTAGCGGGGTCAAGTAAAAAGTGAGATAAGTGAGGGGGAAAATGGGAGTAGGTTACAAGATGCCGCAAAGATATGGTGATGGTGATTGTTGTTGCTGAACCCATTTTATACAACGAATACAAGTTGGCTTGTCGTTCAACGTCTCTATCCCGGCAGCTCATCCATACTCCGACTGTGTACCGTCCAGATACCTGTTCACCTCATCTCAACTGAGACACACCTATTTAGTTGAGGGCGCTAAGCTTGCTGTGAGTTCTGGACTCTGTATGTCTCTAAACTATTTCTCTTAAATTCCAACGATAGCAGTCTGGACCAGCCATGAAAGGGCAGAATGACCTGATTTAATGCCTATAGGCTTGCCACGATCAATGGTAAGTCCTGAGTTAGCTACTTCAAACTTGTATAGACAATAGTGGCTGGCTGAACAGACTACTGTAGTTGTGGTCGAGGCCATTCCACATAGATATCACATGCCTAAGCCAAAAGCTTTCGGCTCGAGCGATAATATTCTCAACCTCCGCTTTTTACAGTCAAATAAAGACGCCTACAACTGCATCGAAATGCCGGCTGAGGTGAGCATTATCAGTGCACCAGAGGCATAGCGTACCTCCCAAACCACATTACGGATCATCAAAGAATGAGTAACTACGTATGCGAAACTTAAGCGGTAAAGTATAGCTAGTCTTTGAGTTCCGAAAAGCTATACCAACTGTATGTGGATAGGATTAGCGGCTGAGCCCGAGGCTAACTAATGCAAGCCAATAGCGAGAATGATAGCTGGCAGGCACTATTAGACGAGTGGCGCTAGCTATTGAGAAATGACCCTGAAGCCGGCAAGGCAAGGAGCGACTTTGACCAATAGTGGCTGCGGGGCTGGACGGTTTGAATCAATAGACTGAATCGTAGCCAGCTGAGTGTAAAAGTCTAGACTATTTGTCTTACTATCCTGTGCCGCTGCGCCGTAGGGGTCCAGGAATGCCAAATCATTGGGTAGGGTTGGCTAACGAACCACAGCACCAGAAGTTGCAAAAGATGTTTGATTCCTGCTCGATAAATAGCTATAGGCATTCACGCTATCCTGTCTACTCAATCCATCTTCACTTTCACCTTTTTGCTTTACCTTGATCAATCATGTCTTCCGACCTTATTGCCACTATTACCAACAACTTGGGTTGCGATGTGGACATCTACGATGTCTTCGATCCCAACACAAAACCCACCCCTGGTACTTCTGTGGCATTGACCTACACAAAGTTAGCCACCGTAACCAAAGGCGCCACTGCCCAGAAGGTGAAAACCATGCAGACTGGCAGCCATCTGCAGGCAATGGTCACAGGCAATATCGAAGCACTGAACAACAACTACTACCAGCAGTTCCCAGTGGCCGTGTTGGGGATCTCCCGTTTTGCAGACACACTCGACTTCACTCTCACTAGTGATATGCAGCAAAACATGGTGGACTCGTTCCAGTTCATCAAGTACATGCAGGCGAACCCATCAACGGCCCTGGCCACGGGGTTCCGCGCAGCCCTAGCCGCCAAGAACAACACAGATGCGATCAACACGTTTTTCAAAGGCACTGGTAGCTTCCAGCAATGTACTTACAGTACCTGGAATGCAGTATTTACCTGGCAATCCCAGTTCACGAGCCCCTGGCAAGGTACATACTACCTCTACAGTGCGGACAGCAGCAGCGCGGCCAGCACAGCCGTTTCAACTGCCCCGACTCTGGTAGCAACCCTGGCGATTACGGCTGGCGCAGACGACAGCTCGGCAGTACTGACAATGGCTGCCAAGGGCGGGCAGAGTACGCCGGTAACGATGCCAGGCGATGGCACCATGCAGGAGCAAAACGTAGGCACTGGCAATCTATCCGTGTACCTCAACCCGGTCTGGTTGAATGTTCTCCAGACCAGCCAAAAGACTGGAGATTCCTATACCGTCATTGGGGCTGCGTTTGCGGGCACTATCAACAACGCGAAGGTGGCTGGTAACCTCAACAAGCTTGTAATCCCAAGGATTCCGAGTACCTCACCGAGCTTCGGTTCTGTAATGTCGTCTATTTGTCACTATAGTGACAAGCTTGGGTCCTTAGTAGGAATCTTGACAGGCGTTGCGACGGTATTAATCATGTTCAAGGATAGTAAGGCGGCCGAGAGGCAAAGGATACTCGATGCACAGAAAGAAGCCAAAAATGAGGCAGACGCGAAAGCGAAAGAACTCAAAATCAAAGAGGACTCTGACGCGAAATTTCAGTCTCAGTTGAGCCAAACGGGGCCGACTGCAGAGACTCAGGCGTCTACGGCGCCCACTGCGTACGATGAGGTAGCTGTGGCCGAAAATGTCCAGAAGGATATGACGGCTGTGGTGGAGGAGGGAGAAAAGCTAGGTCAGATCCTGAACAACGAAGCCGCGGATTCGGACATTGAGGATACGGCGAGGGATCTCGGAAACGCCGAGGACAAGCTTGACAAAGCGGATAAGTCTGGCACGAGTGTGACTGAGGCCCAGGCAGACGTGGAACAAGCTGACACGACTATCGCGGACACGAGCGAGAACCTGAAAAACGAGGTGCAAAGCGAGGGCAATGCGGCTTCACAGGTTGAGAAGACGGCGGAACAAGACGTCGACAAGGTAGAGGAGGAGGTAAAGGAGCAAGCTAAGGAGACTAAAAAAGTCGAGGAGGAGCAGAAAACTGAGGACAAGAAAGCGCCGTCCGACGACGTAGACAGCAACGAGTTTGAAGATGCCAAGCCACAAAATGAGGGCGAACGTGTCGAGGCACATGGAGAATAGTCCAGCGGTTAGACTACGCCATGTGTAATCACCCTCTTTGCGCCAATCGTAAGAGGCCGACAGCGCTCCGGAACCGGTATTGATCCAGATTAATTTTGTTTCCCTTACACTCATTCAATTACATAAACGGCAATCATTTACCACAGATAGAACTCGGTTCACCGCTATCAATGCAATTCCTTTACATGAATTAAAGCCTGAACCGCATTTACATGTACTATCTAAAGATATAACACTTTGCCTATCACTGAGAGTTAAATTCTTCACTCCTACCAACACAAACTTAGATGGGTTAGATTATGTTTTGTAACTGGACATGGCAAGTCACAGATCCAGTAGGAATTGAGATGAGCGTAAGATAATAATTCCCTGTTTATATAACGTGGTTGATAAGTAACCCGACCGGACAAGTAGTCCAACCAAAAATCCCTCACCTTAAAATATTCTTATGTGATTAGATAAATCCCAGCCACAAAAGATGTCACAATCTTCGAATGAAGCTAGAATTCTCCTAGCACTTCAAGCCCTTCAGAATAACCCGATATTGAAACTCCGACCAACTGCAAGAGCCTATCATATTAGCTATAGTACCCTTCGCGATCGCAAGAATGGCATTCAATCACAACGCGATTGGATCCCAAAGTCACGAAAACTATCTGATTTGGAGGAACAAATCATAATTCAATTCATTCTTGACCTAGATTCGCGAGGATTTCCCTCGCGACTGTGTTTTGTGGAAGAAATGGCCAATTCTCTGCTAGCTGACCGCGACGCGTCACCCGTCGGCAAGCGCTGGGCTCATAACTTCGTGGAGCGGCAACCAGAGCTCAAGACGCGCTTATTTCGGATATATGACTACCAGAGAGCTAAATGCGAAGATCCATCTATCATCCGTGGCTGGTTTAGGCTCGTACAGAACACAATCGCGAAGTATGGTATCCGATCAGATGATATCTGGAACTTTGATGAGACTGGCTTTATGATGGGCGTTATCATGGCCGGAATGGTTATCACAGGTTCAGAAAGGCATGGAAGACCAAAATCAGTGCAGCTTGGAAATCGTGAATGGATTACTGTAATTCAGGCGATTAATACGGAGGGTCAATCAATCCCGCCATTCATCATTGGTGCAGGCCAGTATCACCTTGCCAATTAGTACCAAGAATGTGACCTCCCGGGCGATTAGGTTATTGCAACAAGTAAAAATAGCTAGACGGATAACAAGCTGGGTCTCGAGTGGCTAAAGCACTTTGATCGGTCTACGACTAACCGATCAACTGGTCCCTGTCGTCTTCTAATCCTCGATGGCCACGAAAGCCACCACTCCGCCGATTTTGAGAGATACTGCAAGGACAATAAGATTATCACGCTCTATATACCGGCTCACTTATCTTATCTACTTTAGCCTCTTGACGTTAGGTGCTTTGCGGTACTAAAGAAAGCTTATAGTCGAGAAATAGAACATCTGATCAGATGCTCTATAACCCATATTTCAAAGGCAGAGTTCTTTCCTGCTTTTTATGCTACTTTTAAAGCTACATTTACCAATCATAATATCCACGGGGGCTTCAAAGGAGCTGGGCTTGCTCCTTTTGACCTGGAAAATGTTATCTCAAAGCTTAATATACAACTATGGACTCCGACGCCTCCCGAGGCGGCTGCCAAGCCCTCGACCCCATGGGTTTCAAAGACACCAACAACAGCAATTGAGACTCAATCTTAGTCTAAATTCCTCACCAAACAAATTAGGCATTACTGTAGTAGCTCTCCGGAGTCAATTCTTAAAGCCCTTCAGTGTCTTTCAAAAGGAGCTATGATAGCTGCGCATAAGGTTGCCTTACTTGCAGCTGAGAACCGAAACCTTCGAGAGGCAAATGAGATACTAAGCCGACGCCAGAGGGCAAAAAGGACTAGACTACAGAAAGGAGGGGTAATAACAGTACAGGAAGCAGCGCAGATAATTGATCAAATAGATATTAATACGCAGATAGTGGCAGAATCATCAAGAAGTAGTGGCCAAGGAAGGTCAGCGCGACCAGGTCTTCGGCGTTATAATAGATGCGGCAAGACCGGGCATAATGCAAGGACATGTCAGGTAGCTATCAAGACCACTCGAGAAGAGCATAGCGAGTAGTTTCGATTGACGAGATAGTTTATAATGATTCTAAAATAGTTTAGAAGTTAAGTGTTGATTTTTTTAGTCGGACTACTTGTCTGATCGGGTTACTTATCAACCACGTTATACTATGCTATAATAGGAAATGTAACGCTTGATCGGGAGTCACTCTATCGCAATACACCATGATATGCTGCGACAGCAATATTGATGTTAAAATAATAAAACTTCGTCTTTTATAATCTCTAGACCAGGAAGTTACATTTCAGAGCCAAATTCAACGAAAATATGGGGGCGGTGTTGAAAGCCTAAGCTGCAATTGCCCACTGGATTGACTAAGTTCTTTAAATCAGACTCAAAGTAATAAAAATCGCGCTACCTAGGTTTGGTGGAGGATTTAACTCAAATAGTCTGCGGATAATACCTAGGATATTAATTAAATAGTGCGATTATAGATAGACGCCGAGAATGTATGTCGGTCTGAAGGGTCATGCCGATCGCCGATCCACCTAGAACGGATCATCAGTCATTGAGGCTGGTTGTGCTGAGATACAGTGAATGATCTTTACAGCAATCTTAACGATGGAAATGAAATCTGAATTGCTACAAACACAATCGATGGAACCACAAGCAGTATCACCGTCTACCGCCAATCATTCAGTCGGTAGCGTGGCTGATTGTGGCGCCACAGCCCCGTATCAACGCGTTGCTGGTGGTCAACGCGCCTGCGCTCAACTCGCGACCAGCATCTGCAGTGACGAAATAGTGCAACCGCTAAAACCAAGCTCGACGTGCAGAATTGCGACAAAGTCAATCGTGCTATCGCGATTCTGGATCCATCGTCACGGTATGCCAAACAAAGGTATTCTCACCCTTATCGCCCATGTCGCGTGTGCTGACTGACCAGATCCTTACGACTTTTCAGCTTCGCCATTGAGGTCTCGAGACGCCATGCCTGCCACTACTCCTTCTAAGGAAGATGGTCTGGTTCATCGCAAAAAGTCTGATACTATCAGCGATTCTCCTGTTTTAAGATCTGGCACTCTTCGTACCAGTACTTCTAATGGTACTCCCAGAGTCCCCGCCAAGCAGTGCGCTGTCACACCCCGTGCCACACACGCCGAACACGCCAAACCCAAAAGCACCAAGCCTCAGCCCAACGGTGACTCGCCTGAAGAGGCCAATCCCGACTCTAGAGAAGACGTCGCGATTGACGAATTCGTCGATCATCGCGTCGACACCGACAACTCGACCGTCGACATCAAGGTCAAGTGGGAGGGCGGCGAAACAACCTGGGAATCAGAATGGAGTCTACAGGAACAGGTTCCCACGCTTGTCTTCAAATACTGGGATAAGCTCGGCGGTCGCGAGGCTGCTACCAACCTCGACATCTACCACGCCTTCAACATTCTCAAGCGCACCGCTCATCCCGGCAAGTTCAAGGGTGACAAATATATGTACCAGGTGCAGTGGGTTGGATACCGCGCCGCCGATTCAACCTGGGAGCAGGAGTCCAAGCTGCGCAAGATTGCTCCCAGTGAGTTCGAGAAGTTCGAAGCTAAGCAGTTGGCCATCGGTGCCTCGACCAAGAAGCGCAAGACTACGCGTGGACCTGGAAGACCTCGCAAGAATCGCCGAGTGGGGGATTAAGTGATGCACAGGTAACATGCATGTAGAGCGTGGGTGTACGAACGAACACGATCGATAATGGTATTCATTCTATTTGGCTCGACAATACATTCGTCTAATCAGTTCTCACGTGCTCCTCTTTGGCCTTGGCAGTGTGAGAAATAGGCGGTCCAATCCAGTCCGGGGTGTCTGGACTGGACCGCCTGCCATAATTGGACTGGCACCAAAAGTCGGACCAAAACTTGATACG
>JABCJZ010000498.1:0-30653 GCA_013184445.1 Fusarium sp. NRRL 53497 | reverse complement strand
TTATAATAGTTTCTTTTTATTACAAGAGAATTATCGAAAGAAGTTTCTGGTTTTTCCTTTTACCCTATGGGCTTGGTATAATAAAAGCCTTGAACTCGCGATCTTTAGGAGCCATATAGACCTGTATGATGTTGTTTTCTGTCTATGAAACAAATTTGGTCATCAAATTCCCCCTCGGCTCGAATACGTGAAAAGGCCTCAAACTCCTGACGATGTCCCCGTCCGTGCCCAGCCACTGTCACCAAGGCGCCGTTCATGACACTTAATCACTAGTTAATATCATTAGCTTAGAGCATACCAGGCACCATATTTTAATTGAATTTGTATTCAGGAATAAAAGAATGCAAAAAGCGTGGTTATAGTAACTATCAGCTAGGTGAACTCCCTTCTACATATCACGTCACAACATCCTTCCTCACCCGTGGCCCATCTATCTAGTCTCTAAGTCCCTGCCTTCTCCTCTGCTTCTCCAAGCACTTATCACAAATTGACTCGGCTTCCTTCCTCTCGATAGCTATGGGAGTCTTGCAGGCGCCCATGACACCTTTGGCCTTGGCACAGGGGTAATTACTCCAATCATCTGACAGGAGAAGGAAACATTTGCGGCAAGATACACGCAGTTGGGTCTTTGTACACATGGCCTTTGGGGTGTGTCCTGAGAGTTTTAGTTGAAGCTTTTGTATATGAGATTGCGATGATGAGCAGTCCGGAAGAGAGTAATATTTTTTATAAATCTTGATGCTCGATATGAGGGATGCGAAAGATTATCAAATCGTTGGGCCTCATATTTATACTTGTCGGCAGTCTCTGATTAACTGCAGATGACTTATTCTGTAGTTCCACGGAATGACGGAATAAATGGATGGCTGGCGAACTTTGCTTGTACACCTTCTGCGATAAATCTCAATCACTGTTGTCATATAAAGCCTATGCTGTGTTTATGATTCCACGACGTAACGGCGTCTGAATCATGGTGTCTTTTCCTAGATCCATGCTAACCGGTTCTGCTATCGCCAATATCCCTTCACCCAAGCTGTCCTCCCTTTCACATACTAGAATCCATGTACTGACTCCCCTTGAATTCACCTCACGTTGCCAGGCGTCGGAACCTCGGCTCAAACATGGGTAGCCAGTGTCGCTCTTCCTGTAAAGAAGCCTCAGCCATCTGCTCCAAAAAGTCCCGAATCCCATTGTAAGGATAAAAAGTAATATCCCAAGGAGTCCAACTGATCATCGCCCACTCCAGATCTCGGAACACGTCCATGCTGCCATATATCTCTTCAACAAGGCGATCGAGTTCACGACGTTGAGACTCGTTTCTCTCCTCGTATGTCTTGAAGAAGTAATCCTTGGCTGGCTGGATTAGATCCGGACCCAAGAGGAAGAGATTGCCGAGCTTATCCTGTTGGTTGAGATTACCCGAGAGACAGATGCACCGAGGCGTTCCGATATCCGGCCAATTCAAAACGTTGTCCATTTTTTGTCGTGGCTCGCCGTCCGCTAGCAGTGTAAGTTCATTTCCTTCCAGGAAGTCGACTTCCTGCCAACAGACGTCCTCCGCACTAGCCAGGTAATCAAGCGCATTTTGACCGTTCCACATAGAACCTAGACCATTGGTGATACTAAGAAACTCTTTGTAATCTTCAGGAAGCGTCACCGCAAGTCGCTTTTCCAAAGCAGCTATTTCTGAAGGAGAACATCCGGGCTTGAGTAAACCGTTAGGATTCTCGGGTCGGACTCGAAGATCCCCTTCAGGGCGGTAAATGTCCAAGGTATCGTATGGACAGTTTTTGAAAGTGTTCTCGCTGATAAGATGGACTAGCTTTTCCAGACTTTGGGTTGCATACCGACGTCTTGGACCAGTTTGTAAACGATTCTCGGCCACGTGCAAGGCGCGGGACGCAGCTGGCCGAAGTTTGGCTGCATGAATGTTGACAAGCTCAAGGATGGGGCGCTCAGGGACAGCTAAAATGTGTTTCCACGCCATTCGGGAACAGACAAGCTGCTCAACCTGTTCCTGAGAGTGAAAACGATCACAGATCTGCTTGAAAATGTCTCGGGCCTCGTCTTCTTTGCCCAACCGGAGATATATATCCAAAGCAATCATCAAACCAGCGGTGCGATAAACTTGAACAAAAGGATAAGGGTAAATGCCCTGGCGCCACCACATGGCTATCTTCGCGTAATTGACCGTCATGGGTCCGTTGGGGCTCGCCGCGTATGAGAAATCGCCTCTCCCAGTCATTATTTCCACTTGGGCAACCTGCCCTGCTAAAGTGTTATCATAGTTAGGTAGGACTGTGACGACACCGTTATACGCCATGTCGATAGCCTTCTTGGCTGTTTCTTCTGTAACTTCCCATTCCTCGCTGAACCTTTCAAGCCAAGGCTTTCGACCTTCCACCTCGAGCTCTTGGAGCTTTTCTTCGGTACGTTCCTCGTCGGGAACCCAGGAAGGCCATGATGAAGTTGCTTCCCAGGCGAAGAACATGCAAGGCTTCAGAAACGGATAGTCTGAACCGGAATGCTGAAACGGATCGATGCCTCTGGTGGTGAGAGTTTCGAGGAGTTTAGTGGCGCCGTCGACCTCGCCTACTACGGTGAGATTCACGGCTGTTGTTACGATGCCTCGGATAGCATCTGTGAGGGAGCGAGAATCGGCAAACGTAGGTTCATCGTCGACATGGCGAAGGAGGAACTCAAACCTGAGATGTTTGGCATCCACCTCCTTGATATTTCCGGCCACCATTTTTTCAGAGTTCAGAATAGTGTTAATGGGTTGTGTGCGGGTTGCAAAACTGAGCTTATGGCGTGAAGAATTCACGACGCCTTGGTCAAGACATCTGACGTCATGAATAAGCACACCTGCAACACCAGATGGTAGGTACTACAGTAAGATATGATAAAGTCTGCTGGTTAACCCCGTCTGCGAGCATCCTCAAATTTCCATCATGGGTAAATTTTGGAAAATAAACTCAGCTTCACCTTTGCAAATCTTTTACAAAACTTACTCTGCCTTGAATGATCACCAGTAATATTGAAACTCTCATAGGATTGCTAATATTGCTCAAGGTCCACCATATTATGGTTCTCGCTACACCAAGCACTGAATTCATGTTATTAATACAATTAGACTTCTCATATGCTTTCAAACTTATGCCATGACTAGGAAAAGAAAGATATTAAAACCGGAACTCTAAGCGAGCACAATTATATATATCAAGCATCCCTCTAATCCCAGTCAGATGCAAGCACCTGAAGCATCCTTCGCACTCCAAGTATTTTGATCATGGCTTCATCATCATCTGACCCTCCTCCACCTTACCAGGAAACAGCCATCGGCCCACTCTGGAACTTGCAATTCGCATTCACATCGGATTACGACATCATCGAGGTCGAAAGAGCAGTCAACAGGGGGCCTGGCTGGTATGCTGATCTGGGAATCGTAACCTCAGACATTGTCAGCCTCATGCGAGAAGGGCTGTATCTATCTCAAAAGAATGTGCAGATCGAGCGGAATCACCTCCAACTGGCCTACTGCAGTCACTACAGGGCTATGATGTTTCATCGCACTTACACTCTTTTTGGGGATAAATGGACCGGCCTGCTCATTGTCAAAGCCTACTCCCTGAAAGACACGCTCGACTTTGGCATTGAGCATCTCTCGAGCAACCTGATTTGCACCGCCTTGGGAACGGATGAGGACGATAATATTGTTTATTCCCTCGATCATACCCGTCCCGATAGGAACGGAAACTTGATCTTAGATGATACGCCCATGGGAGGACTATGGCCATGGCCGAGGAACAACCGGGGGTCATTTCTCTGGGGGATCCTACCAAGAGCTGTAAGAACTTTAATTGAGTACGCGTGGTACTGGAAATAGTGACATCCTGATGCTGCATCAAATCCACCAGCTGCCAGCTGCCACTGCAGTGCACGACTGGCCTTCGTATCGCTGCCTTCATTATCTTATGTTACACAAGCAGGTCTCTTACTGGTCTATCACGCACTTTGCTTTCTTTGCTTTTCTCGCTCCTACAGTGGCTGCGTGCCTTCTCAGGCTTCCTCCTCTCAACTTCGGGTTTCACTTAACAACGGAGCAAACGCGCTTCAGATCGTTTGGTGTGTCTCAACATTCGTCTTATAAAGTATTCTCGGTCACTTATTTTCTTTCTTTTCTTGCATGCCATTCTTCCATATTTCCACCTTTCGGTGAACAACTTTGACGCATTTCACTAGGTGCACGGCTTCCAAGAAGCATTTCTCCCTCGCTCTTCGACCAAACACTGCCGGAGCGATCGCCTCATATCCACCATCGTGCAAGCATTCTCCGTGGGGTTCATTTTTCGAACATATAACGTACATACTCCCACAATTTGACTCCAGATCTTGAGGCTGCTCGATTCCTCTTCCTTCAACGAGCTCATAAGAACGACTCATTTCTAAGTGACGCAACAAGACACGACACCACAATCGAAGAACCCGTGCGGCAGGAATCGCGACAGAGTAACGTACGCGGAAGAACCGTCGACTGCAAGGCCCTCTACTGATTCGTAGTCTGAATAGATCACGGGCGCATGTTCGCTTGATCCCAAAACCATAGGCGCCTTCGCCAACCATGGATTGCAGATCAGCCACCGAGATTCCGCTCTGTCAACCGCCGGCCAAGCGGCAACGTAGAGACGCTCCAGGTCCCTGTGAACCAGCACCTACGGCGCCGCCTGGTCCATCCCTGCAGCCGAACTCGGAAGGCATTGATGAAGTTGTACGTCAAGGGTGTTGGAAAGTTCTTCATCCGGAGATCTGGGATGATGCAGGATCGCCAACCAACTAATCTCATTTCTAATAGGGACAACACTCAGCGGATGACCAGGAGTTGGAACAATTACAACTCAGCATTGACCGCCACGAGTATCATCTGCGGAATCTCAAGCCCGAGTGGCGTACCGAGAGGTAACAATGCAGCGCTATGACCCTGATATCATCAGGGGCGCAAACGATGAAACGCTCAACCGAGGACTTGAAACCATTCTCGATAAAAAGACGACCAGTGAGATGATGGGTGGATTAGCAGATATGATCACAAAAGCGAGTGACCTAGCACCACCCGAGCTGTATCAAGCGAAGGACGTGTGCAGCGCGAAATTGACTGTATTCTAGTGTAGGTCAGAAGAACTGAAGAAGTTACATTTTCAGCAGCTTCGGCAACTCGAAAAGGATCAATCTACGCACAAGAGAGCAGCTACTGAACTCCGGGCTTTGCGCCTGTGACTCGAGCAGCGCCAACGCGCTCTAGACGAAGACAAACAAAAGAAGAGGATTACCCTTCTCCGACGCAACCTCAAGGGTGTCTCCGATTCCTTTCTGTCTTCTCTGTCAAGAGACCGTCTGGTTCAGTTATGCGAATCTACCGATGAAGCATTGGCTGGAAGCCGGGAGAGTACTGGAGGTTCATGAATCTGCTTTGGGACTGATTTGGTCGACTTGGTTTCAAATGCCTTCTAAGCGCTTTACACATGTCACGGTATTCTCATACGAATACGCCAGGTAAGGCAAATCATGGTAACGGATTGAACACCTCTAACTCGTCCTCGGTCATATAACGCGAAACTCTACGAATTCGGTCTTGTCTTCGACGGCTCTGGCAACAGCTTCGCCATCCATGATCCCATGTACATAGCTATTGAGAGTTAGCAACCCAAAGTACAATGATACATATAATGAAGCATACCATTCGCCGATATAGGTCCATGTATCTCCCGCACTCTGTCTCAGCGCATAAGGGACACATCCACCCAATAGTACGCAGATAGAGTCACCAGGTTGAAGGTCTGGCGGGCCCAGGCCCATGAACCCTGTTTCCGTCATGAAGAACCGCCGGTTGAATTGCTCAATAAGGCGAAGCTGTCGATATATAGGTCGAAGACAAGATTGCCATGTGTCTAGCAGACCTTCCATCCCTCCCAGGGTATCTAACTTTACAAGGCTCTGTAGATCTCCTTCGTCCAGTCGTTTTGGTCCTGTTGCTTTTGCAGGCGTCGGGTGCTGGCCTTGCCGCAAGTCGACTTGTACTGTTCTCCAGAAAGCCCGGCTTTGGGTTTCTCCAGTTCGGTAGTTTTCGTTAGCAGATAGTAGAGTTTTCCATTGCTTCAGGGTCTCTCGCATCGAGTTCCTCCAATTTACAAAGCTTCCCCCACTTATGTCTGGAAAGTGAGGGCCAGGGGCTTGAGTTCCAACCTTGGAGACCGTATCGACGTGCAAGCCTTTCAGAACTAGGATAGTGTCATCGTTTTCTGTCCTTATACTTGGAGAGACACCTGTCTGGCTGATACAAGCAGTATAAATGGGACGTTTCCAGAGCACTTTTGACAAGGAAGTGATGTAGTCCTTGAACGGCTCCGAGTGAAGCGCAAAGTCGGGAACCCATGAGGCCAACTTCTTATTTCGAGACTCCTTTGCCTCTGAGATTAGACCAAGGCAAATGAGATTCCCTTCTTCGACAAGGGTGGCGCGCATCGCAACCCTGTAAACTTTCTCGACTGGCCATGAATACTCAGGTTTGAGATCATCGCGGCGCTCAACGATGCCCAAAAGACCAATGACTTTATCTCTAGGATCGAATGCAGCTCTATTCCAAGTCGAGTAGAGCGCCATGGCTAGTCCGATTCGTTTGTAAGCAACTATCTCTTTGCGTAGATCTTCTACCCGCCTGACAACGCTCAATGTCATTTCTGGGTGGATCAGTGCCCCTTTCCAGATATTATGGTTGACTAGATAGTACAAGAAGTAAGAAAAGTACAGGAGATACTCAAAAGGGAAGGTTTTTGAGCCAGACCAACAAAGAACGTTTGGACAGAGAACACTTTCTTGCAAAGTCCATATCCTCCTCCACCAGCTATTAGCAAGGAATGCTACAGCATGGTTCAAGTCTGCCGCTACCCTAGGATTATCGAGGAGTGATACAATAGGATGGTAGAAGTCCTGATAAGATTTCATGAACACGGGATAAATGGAAGTTGCGCGCTTATCCACGGGTGCATATTTTGGCAGGAGCTGTTGATAGTCCAAGTCGTGATAGACGAGGGAATAGAATTGTTCGAGAAAGGCAACACCTGCATCGGAATTTCCGGTCGCGCTTCCGAGCCAGACGTCGACGACTTGAGCTTGCGAATAAATCTTGTTCATCTGCAGTACTTGGTGATTTCTCTCCGCTTCATCCTCTTGATTGATGCAGATGGCATCAACCCAGATAACTCTCGGCTCGTCGGACTGCCTAAAAGCCTTCAGAGCAGCGTGCAAGTTCGGACGTATGTTGAAGACATCACCATTGACTAGAATTCTCTCTGAAGCATCCTCGTTTCCCCATGTGTACGATATCGCTTCATACTGAGGACAGGAAGATAGCTCGTGATGTCGCAACTCGCATGAGATGCTGAAACCCTCATCCCGAGATGGTTGGATGGCCAGTAGCCTGAACCATTCTTTCGAAGGTAGTGGCGAGTAGGAAAAGAAATTTTCCATTATCTAGATTAGGTTTCTGATGGGCGTAAATTAGAAATTTTGTCAACGGATGGCGGAAAATCGCGCATCCAACTGAGTGAGATTACTCCGCATCTGAGACCTGGTGATTCTCATTCATGCAGTCATCTCGGGGGTCAAAGAAAATTACGGAATCATCCTATCTAAGATATACAGAAAGTCATCCTTAAATCCATGATAATATCCTCCCAAGGCTTATATCATCTTATAGTAAGTACGCTGATCGTTAGGATTATCTTGAGCTCAGGCGCAACGCTGTCCAGCTACTCCCAGGAAGATATGCACGCAAAGCTGACCAGCCATGACATTGCGGGCCAATATTTGATTACATATGGACAAGGCTAGGAAGCCTTCGCCATTCGCATCCTATCGCGAGCCACGGATATTGCACGGTGAAAAACATGAGTCGCAAGGCGAGGCCAGAAAAAGAGATCATCCAAGCTCAACTTTAATAAAGCCTTGTAGCCTTGAATCTTCACGGACAGTCCCTTGGCCGTGCTCCACTCGGTTTTTAGTGATGTTGATCAGTATATCTGCGCAAGGATTTTTCACACGAAAAGGTGGCAAAAGAAGATATTTCTCTTCAGCTCTGGTCTTATCAGTGGGTATTATCGTTGGATCATCGCCGATAAAGGAGCGTTGATTTGGCCGGACGACCGGGATGGGAGCTTCCGTGCAGACCCGCGCACGGCCAAAGGACAAGAAAATGGGTAAACCCAATCTACCTGCATCTTAGTTGGAGTGGCGACTGGAGATCAATGAATCGACGATCAATGCGGGGTCAGATAGACTCGTTAGGCCCTCTATCATTGGTGGTTGAACGAGCTTAGCCCCTGGACTAGTGCTTTTAAGTGCCGTCTAAAGTTGCGAGTCAGTGTCCACGGGCTCCATTCTGAGCACAGACAGAATTATCTGACTCGTCGGTTGGGTTGGTACTGTAGCGTCGTCTAGCCACTTACGGTACGCTCATCATCAATCTGCGACTCAGGTCAATAATTTCCCTTTGCTTTGCTTTGCCTTCCTGCCAAGAAACAAACTCGTAGGAACTGCATTCATTGGGGAAATAGAGTTGACATTAACATTGGGACTACAGAGTAAAGAGCCACACAATGGGGAGGAACCAGTCTCGAGAGTCTCACCCCCAGAGCCAACATTATCCTCCCCCTCGCAGCTCAATTGCCAAGATTAGTCCCCGTTAATAAAGGAAATGACGTTGACCACCCGAGAGGATAACTAATACCCGTACAAAAATCTTCAACGCCTTCCAAAGCCCTTGGCGCGCATGGCACGGCACAACCCACCGTACTAGTAAAAGTCGAAACCCAACTAAGCTCTCCCATGCTGACTCGAACATCCACGTGCTGGGCACGCGTAACAGGCTAATAGCCCGAAATAAAGGCCCCTATTTCTTAGCACGGACCAAACCCTCAGGCCGTCAGAGCCTAGGCCACCGCGCTACGAGACAAGACGCTCATTTGATTTGCCTATTGGGATCTATTATGTAGATCTATGGATTCACCATCTTGTAGACTGCCGGGGCTTCTGGAACCTCTAATTGCCCCATCATGCATGCCCCAGCCGATCTACGTCGGAGGCTTGACAGGGGCTCCCTCTTTTCTTGTTTAATAGATAATCAGACGCAAGGACTTCTTTTTTTTGTCGCGACCCTGTCTTCTCGTCCATCTTGGCTCTTTGTTTGTTTGTTTCCAAGTGTTTCACTCATTACTTCCGGACTTGATCCGTACTACTCACCATGACTGGATTCCTGGTCCCGGATCACTTCGTGGACGTGAGGCCCAGCACTACCGATCAGCTCGTTGCCAGTATCATTTGGGGCTTCACCATCGCTGTGGGAATCTTCTCGGGTCAGAAGGCGGGAAAGCAAACATGGGAACAGTGGAAGCGAACAGGACGGGCCAAGGCCTATGTCTGGATGATTTGGGCTGAATGGCTCGCGTCGATGCTTATTGGAGTCCTCGCGTGGGCTTTTATTCGTGGTTTTATTGCCCCAAGGTACGTATTGGCCCCCCGCTTGATACATTGCATGCAAAACTGACTGGTTACTACACAGCTTTTGGATCTACTTTTCTCTCCGTACGATATACGCCCCGAACACGTCGACCCTCCAGGATTGTACTAATGTGATTAATAGTTTGTTTGTGGGTTGTGCAGATGCAATGTATTTGTGGCATCATCATCAACCGAATTTCTCTCCTCTTGGTCGACAGAAGAGGTGCGATAAAAATCCGGTGGATGACGGCGATTGTTATCGGCCTCATCAACATCAGTGTCTTTTGCATCTGGATCCCCGCTCAATTGCAAATTTCCAAGCAATACCACGACATCAATTACATTTGGGATCGCATTGAGAAGGGTATCTTTTTGGTCGTTGACGCTGCTCTTCATGGTTACTTCGTCTACCTCATCCGCAACAAGCTCATCGCCAATGGCCTCACCAAGTACAAGCCGCTGATGCGATACAATCTCGTCATGATTGCCATATCCATGAGTCTGGATGTCATTCTCATTGGTAGCATGTCCATTGGCAATGGCTTCATGTAAGTTGCAGCTTTCGAAAATAGTCACTTCAATTACTAACTGGTGTAGCTATGTGCAATTTCATCCTCTCGTCTACATGCTCAAGCTCCACATTGAGATGAATATCTCCTCCCTCA
This sequence comes from Fusarium sp. NRRL 53497, assembly GCA_013184445.1. NCBI lineage: Eukaryota > Fungi > Ascomycota > Sordariomycetes > Hypocreales > Nectriaceae > Fusarium > Fusarium sp. NRRL 53497. The sequence continues at coordinate 20,436 of JABCJZ010000498.1, read as the reverse complement.
TTGTACGAGTTGTCCGTGCAACCGGAGAACACAGCTCGTACCCCGACGGCTTCGAGGACGACACCGCCCTGCGCTCTAGGGTTAAGGCCGCTGTCGCCTCCAAGAAAACAGGTGGCAGTAACCGAACAGGTGGCACAGGGAAGGGAGCCATGTTCTCGTCTACGGGCAGAAACCTGGAAGTGCGCATCGACGCAGGCGGTTCAGTACCCGGCAGCGAGAACAGATCCAAGCCCGGTATCACAAAGGTCACACAGACGCACGTTACGGTGTTGCCAAAGCACCAAGAGGACGATGCCAGCTCACAATCCTCAACACGGCACCTGAAGGACCCTTATGCGTACCCATAAATCACTAGCTCTCACGTTGAAAGTTGGAGACGTCATTTCAGTAACGGCATTTTGGTGACAGTCTCAGCTCACCAGGCTGAGTTGACAGCGCCACGAAACGTGGCTCTGAGATTATATTAGAAAGTCTCTCAGTGGCATATAAACGATACGAGACCTAGACATAGCAAGCTAGCATACGCACTTAATTAATAATGGATTCTCAAGTTTGAAGCGCAATTTAAAGAAGAGACTAAATATAGCGAAACCTGTACTAGCAACCGGCTACTGGCATATGATCCGCGGCCAAGGTTGCCCTAGCGCTGCATAGGCTCGGTCAACGACGTGGAGCTGGCAGAACGGGAACAACAGTTCCGGTGAGACATTTGTCCGACAGGGGGCTTGTGCCTTGTACAGAACCTAGCAGGCAGTACAAGGAAAATGTTAGTGCGAGGGCTGGCTGGATATGGCTTAGCTGGATGATAGTGATACTGGTTACAGCGGCAAACTACTTTTGGCTAGCGAGTCGTCAATTGAGCAAGCATGCAAGGCATCAGTCCTACGTTTATCCAATCCTTTATTCGATATGCAAACAATAACCGAGCTACAGTACCGAGGTAGCAAGCTATCAAATCAGAACTAGTATTTCCTATTCAATAGCTGAGCAGCTGACAAGGAACAGCCAAGCAGACCTCCCGTCCAGGGCAAGTCTAGACCGCATCAACTGACCCGTAGCCTGCGGCCCAACGACCGCAAGGTGCACAGCAGTGGAGTCTCCAGACCCTCTACGAGCCACTCACTGCGCAGTTTTCGTCACGGCCCGCGCTGTGAACGCCTTCTTTTGTGAACCAGACCAGTTCCAGTTAGAACAGATGGAGAAACGAGCTCACCAACGACCTCCAACTAGCAGAATGCCCCAAATGAGTGCAACGTCCCCCGACCTGATCGGCGGTTGAATAACCCCAGATGAAACGTCCTACGCCAAGTAAGGACTATCTTTGTAGGGGTCCAACGAATTGCTGAATATTGCGAAGGACCTGCAGGCGACTCGTGCATGGCTAAAGTACGGCTGTTCCTGTCTGCAAGGGAGACAGAGTATGGCTGCACATGCATTATATATATCTTCCCCTCACGCGGGGCATTCCCTTTCCGAACCATCATTCATCAAGCACGAGCCGCTCAATCCCCTTCTCTATACTCGTTTCTGAAAGGATCGCCAAGCCTTAACCATGGGTCTTTATACCAAGCTAGCTAGCGACATCACTGAGGTCGACGTTATCATTGCTGGAGGTACGCTTGTTTAACCGACCAAGCCACCGTAAATGCTAACTTGCCATAATAGGTGGAACTGCAGCATGTGTCGTTGCCGGCCGTCTGGCGGAGGCCGATCCAAACCTGTCTATCCTTCTCATTGAAGGCGGCCAAGACAACCGCGGGGTCCAAAACATTGAGAACCCCGTCTTTTTCTTGGACCATTTGCTACCAACCGCCACCACGACCTTGTTCTACAAGGCCAACAAGTCGGAGCACTTGGCGGGACGCGAGTCCATCGTTCCATGTGGTGGAACACTTGGTGGCGGTTCGTCCATCAACTTTATGATGTACACTCGTGCTCAAAGGTCGGATTTCGATTCTTGGAAGACACCTGGTTGGTCCGCAGATGAGATCTACCCATTCCTGAAGAAGGTATTTGCCCTACAGCACTAGTGGATCGGAGCTCATCACTGACAATATCTAGCTCGAGACATATCATGGCCGAGGTGATCCTGAACACCACGGATTCGACGGCCCTGTTCATATTTCTGATGGCACCTTCCGCTCTAAGGACTCAGAAAGTGACTTCATCAACGCTACATCTCAAGTAGGCTGGCCCGAGATTCATGACCTACAAACTCTGAACGCCAACAACGGCGTCGAGCGATGGCTTCGATATGTCTCCCCGGAGGGTCGCCGACAAGACACTGCCACGACTTACCTTCACAGCAAGATCAACGACACCAAGTATCCTAACCTCCACGTCCTCGTTGAATCCAAGGTTGTCCGTGTTCTGCTCGATGATGAGAAGAGAGCTGTTGGTGTTGAGTACACCCCCAACCCTGCCTTTCAAGCACAAATTGGCCCTACTCAGCACCCCAAGTTGAGCGTCAAGGCTCGCAAGCTCGTCGTTGTATCCTGCGGTGCTCTTGGTACGCCGCCTGTTCTGGAGAGATCGGGTCTCGGAGACCCTGAGATTCTCAAGAAAGCTGGCGTTGACGTTAAAGTTGACCTGCCTGGTGTTGGCGACGAGTATCAGGATCACAACCTCGTTCTCTACCCTTACAGGACTTCTCTTCAGCCTCACGAGACTATCGACAGAGTGCTTAGGAACCCTGACAAGCGCCAAGAGCTGATTGACTCTAAGGACCCTGTTTTGGGCTGGAACTCTGTCGATGTTTCGTCCAAGCTCCGACCTTCAGAAGCCGATGTTGCTGCGCTTGGACCCGAGTTTCAGAAGGCGTGGGATAAGGATTTCAAGAACGCTCCTAACCGACCTCTTATGCTAACGGGTCTGGTCTCTTGGTAAGTGACTGAACCTCAACTAACAACTGGCCAAAGCTAACCCATCCCAAGCTTCCTAGGAGACCCTTCAACCGTACCAGAGGAGCAATACGTCACAGTCGGCAACTACACTGCGTATCCCTACTCCCGCGGCCACGTCCACATCACAGGACCTGAAGTCGGCGACGAGCTCGACTTTGACGTTGGTTTCCTAAGTGATCAAAACGATATCGACTTGAAGAAGCAAGTATGGGCTTACAAGAAGTCCCGAGAGATCATGCGTCGCACAAAGATGTACCGTGGTGAGCTCGCTGCTGGCCACCCAACATGGCCAGAGGGATCAAAGGCTGCATCCGTAGAAACCAACGAAGCTCTCAGCGATGTCAAGGATCTTGAATATTCTGCTGAGGACGACAAGGCGATTGAGCAGTGGGTCCGACAGAACGTCAACACGACGTGGCACTCCATCGCAACATGCAGGATGGCACCTCGCGAGGAGAAGGGTGTCGTTGACGAGCGGCTGAATGTTTGGGGTACAAAGAGTCTCAAGTTGGCTGACTTGAGTATTCCTCCGGAGAACGTTGGTGCGAACACGAACAACACTGCGATTGTTGTTGGCGAGAAGGCTGCAGATATCATCATTCAGGATCTGGGTCTTGGGCAGATGTCTAAGCTGTGAGCTGGATGTGCGATCTGCAGTTGAGCGTTCTGTCTCGGCGCGTTGTCTTAGTCTGGGGCAGTGATTGGATAGTGCATTGGATAACTTGTATGGAGGATGTCGATAGCATGAGTTTGACTTGATATACGTGAGTAGCCTAGCGACCATTGCGAAAATGAAACAAATTCCTTGAATCAATACTACTGGCCAACTACACTTGATGGATTCAACAACTATCACTGATGACATTCACAGAAGACGACAGTCTCTCAATTTTAGATATTAATATAAACACAAGTCGTCTAGAGCGAGGGAACAAGCTACAGAGCTGTTTTGAGCACTTCTGTTCGTGACTAGCCTTGACTATCGATTTACAGGTGAAGAGCCTCGGAGAGCTAAGATAAATGTGTCATAGTTTAGTCCAATCAATCTGTCTCCTCGGCCGCAAAGAGGATAAGCACAGGCGACTAAGACAGACAGTCCGATTCAGTAGCAAAAAGCTAGTGCAACTCGAGGCCAAAAAACATACAACAGCGGGGATTCGCTGGTCGTCACCGACCCAACTACTAATCCGCCCCTTACAGGCTTGACGATGGGAGAGCGGACGGGATCCCGTATTTTCCTATAGGTATGGTCGTATGTGTTTGAAAGTGTTGTCAGGAAGGCCTATGATGCCTTTGTCGCGGCTCAGCAACACACAAGTCTGAGCACACGAAATAATATTCAATTGACCACTAGATATCTCCATCTAAGCTGTACACGCTCTAAAAAGAGTCTTCTTGATGTAACTTGATTGTAGGTCAGGATTTCACAGACCAAGCTGGTTTTGCATTGGTAGAGCCTGTTTTCGGGTGAGCGACAGTAGATCACCTTGTCGCAATCCAGATCTGTCCGTATATGAAGCCCAGTATCTAAGCATGTTTGAGATCGAAGAAATGAAAGCACTCAACTATCATTTTCACTGGATTCTATTTGCTGCAACTTGCACGTGGTTCCCATTCCCCCTCTTTCAGCCTCACTTCGATCAGTCTCACAACATCTGCATATTTATTAAGCCTCATCAATCTTGATGAAAAGATAGGCAAAACCTCCGCCATGTCCAGTTCGCATCAAAGTCCCAGCCCTCAACTAAACCAGTTATGTATTCACTGTCTCAAGATCGTCACATCTTCAAGCTTGCTCCGGAAGCGCCCGTTCTTCTCGCCGTTTGACATATTGATAGCGCCTCGAACGACTGAGTATTTCAGTCACTATCCTCGGCTCTGCCTGCTTGTTCAGTCCTCCCGTGAGGAATGCCATCTATGTCTTAAGCTCTGTATTGCGCTGGAATCTGCGTACGACCGAATTGCGGACGCTGGCCGCGAAGTACCCCTATGGCTGGAGCAAGCCCACCCGCTCAGTCGAATCCTCCATGTCGCTGTACGTCGAGCACATGACGACGACGAAGCTTTCGGTGCTCCAATAGTCGCGCTTGTACCTATGAAGCAATTTTGTGTTATAAGCATACCTATATGAGTCTTGGATCAAGACGTCCAGGCTGAACTGGCGGTCGACAGAAGCGGACGTAATATCCTCCCCCGCCTGATGCGAAAGTTTATATCGGACTATCATTTTGGTATGTTATCTCAATCTATAGCTCTTGGTCCAACGGTCTAACGAAAACAGACCAAATCAGGGATCCTTTTTCCGTTGCTCGTCCCTCTGCAAGCGTCGCTAGTACAAGCACCATGTCAGATGAGCACTTCTCACTTATCAGGTCTTGGCTTATGAAATGCTTCTCGCACAAGGCTTGTAGAGTGAACGAACGCCATCGTGTCCTCCCACGACGTCTTATTCAGCTCAATACAGGTACAGCGCCCAGGCATGCCCCCATTCGTGTTGTCGAAACCTCAGAGGTTCTCGAGAAAGACTCTATAAAGTACCTAATTTTGAGCTATCGCTGGCCTCAAGAGTCTCAACCTCAATTGCTCAAATCTAACGAGGCGCAAATGAAACACTCAATAGAACAGCGAAGCCTGTCTCCGATGATCCAGCAAGCAATTTGGGCCACGTTGAACGTTGGGTTCACTTATCTCTGGGTTGATGCCTTGTGCATTGTCCAGGATGGCGATGACAAGATGGACGAGATTTCTCGCATGGATATTATCTATAGAAATGCTGTATGTACCTTGGCCGCCGATTCAAGTAGGGAAAACTTCTTCAGTAAAAGAGACCCACGAGAACTTCACCCTTGTAATCTTTGCAGATACGGAGCATTGCCAAAAGACACCTTCGCTTGCAGGAAGAATATCCAGGGACCCTCCTCCCCAACATCAGTTTTGTATCGAGGCTACGATATCACTACTGTGAAAGACACGATTCTTGAACGATCGCCACTTGGGGACCGAGGCTGGACTTTTCAAGAGCAATTCCTATCACCTCGCATAGTTCATTTCGGCCAACAGATCTTTTGGGAATGTCAAACTTGATAAGCCTCAGAAGGAAGACCAGAAGGGCGACCGCTGCCACGTCGTCACGGCAAACACCTCTCATCGACAAAGGAATGGCATGCACATGCTACACTCCTTACATAGCACACAAAAAGGCCTTTAGACACTGACGATCATCAGTTCTTTCGCTTGTAGCATTATATTATACGCCAATACACGAAACTCGAGTTCACCATGAAAGGTGATCGGCTTCCCGGCATTCTAGGTATCATTCTTCACATCTCGTCAATAAGAGCCACGACATCTTTGTATGGGCTCTGGGAAGCAGATTTGGCTAGTGAGCTGCTATGGCAAGTAACTCCAACGCCAGCATACCCCCCAGCCCCTCCACAGGTTCTGGATGGCATGCCAAGCTGGTCCTGGTGTTCCTTAGATGCCCGTGTCGACTATCAAGTGGTTCATCAACACCTTGATTATATCAATGAAAAAGATCGACCAAAGTATCACAATCTATTGAGAGTGCTTCACGCGCCTACGCCTATCACGCGCGAGTTTACCTCGTCCCCTCCATCAGCTTCCATATTTCTTGAGGCACCACTCTCTATCATATCAGTACAGGACAGCCTTCAGACTACTAGCCAGCTTCGTGTCAGAGAGCTTGCGTTAGACAGCGAACAATGTTTCATGGATGGTAGGAGCCCTTTTTGGAGCGAAGGTCTTAATTCGAGAAGCAGGTGTCTTTACTTGATGACATGTCTCGAGAGCGCGAGTGCACAAGAGTCGCTATATGCAGGGCTTGTTCTTATCGAAATCGAGCGTGATGTCTTTCGACGGCTCGGAGTATTCAAGACGGGTCGCCCCACGCACAATTACAACCGAATGTCTGGATATTAGGTCATCGAGCTGACTTGAGTCACCAAACCACGGCGATTGACTGAATTCATTTGTTACTATATCCTCAGCTAACTTCTAGGCCCAGAGCGTCTTTATTCGTGCTTCTTTGTTTCGTGTGTGTCAATCGCATGTAAAATTTGCTGGGGTCACGTCAAGTGATCAGGGCCAACAGAATAGGCCTTCCCATTATGGTGATAAAAACCGAACAGGTTGCAGCGCATTTGTATAAAACTGGGTTTCAGTGTGACCAACAAACTTCATGAGGCAGGGTTGTATCAATCTCCACATAACGCATGCGAACAAGCAGGCTGCCAGTAAGCGCTCGTATCTTGTCAAACGTCAACGTGTACTGTTCTCAGTTAAAGGTCTTTCGCTAAATAGCTACGAAGCTAAGTTTTCTGGTCTTTTTCATGTCTAGTAGACCACTTGATCGAAGGAGTTCAAGCGGCGGATCGCTCGGGACGATGGGTAGATCTACAGGGATACGGCCCGAGAAGTCAACGGCGGAAACGGTGGATTTTCCCATTGGCTTCGCTTTGTCCATACCTTGAATATTAACCGAGCGGGGATATATCCAACATATGATGCTACCTGGGTAACACGTAAACGCAAACATGCCATAAAGAGGCGGGGCATCCCAGCCTTTGTCCGAGGTTCTCTTAAGTCTGTTGGTTGTAACATATTCTCTACAATGGCTTCTCCAGCAGCTCAGACCGCAGAACAGCGTCCTGAAAATCCCCCTGAAGTCCCTGAAGTGTTAGAAGCAGAAGTAACATGCCCAGTACCGGAGAGGAGGTGGCCAATGCTGATATGTAGAATAGGATAATGCCGGAGACACTGACTCCACGCTAGAGCTCGGGTTAGTGACAAGGATAGCCACAGGTCTTCTATCGTGTTTACTAACAGTTCTTCAGGGAAGGCTCTTCCAGCTATATGACATCTCTAAAGTCGAGCATCTTCAGCTATAGGTGGGACATTCACTCCATGAGACTTTTAATCATTATAAACTAACATGATGCAGATATGAGGTCAGATATTCAAGTCTTATGAGCACCCGAGAGTCTAACAGATTGATAGCACGGTCGGCGATATCATGCATTCCATGAAGGTGCTTATTTAGTTGTCAGTCACGCCATCGAGTCGGCACCCAAAACACTTATCTAATCCCGTGCTCTAGCCAAATGACGATGAAGAGCAGAATCGCATGGATCTGGTTCACCATATTTACAGTCTTCTTCTGGACGGGAAGCTTCACACTGCACCGATCGGCGACAGCCCCCAGCGGGTCCTCGATCTAGGTACAGGCACCGGTATCTGGGCTATCGATTTTGCAGAGTAAGATACTGTCTCCATTTATCATATGGGGGCCTCCTAGCTGACTCTTGACAAAGTGAACACCCTTCAGCGGAAGTGATCGGGACAGATCTGAGTCCTATCCAACCTGACTGGTAAGTCATAAAGTAAATTACTTCACGTGTCAGCTTGATTGACGATTCATGTGAAGGATTCCCGCCAACTGTGTCTTCGAGGTGGACGACTTTGAAGATCCATGGGTTTACAAGAAGCCCTTTGACTACATTCATGCTCGAGAGTTGGAAGGGTGTATCTCCGATGATCAGAAGTTCTTCGACAGCGCTTTCGAGAACTTGAACAGTGGCGGCTATTTCGAGCTTCAAGCCCAGCGTGGATTCTTCATGTCTGATGACGACTCGATCAAGAAGGCAGTAAACGCCGAAGTCTGGGCCGAAGCGGTGCGTGATAGTAGCACCAAGTTCGGAAAGCCCATAGACTGCGCCATGAGATGGAAAGAAAAGGTAATCAAGGCTGGTTTTGTCGATGTACATGAAGAGATTCGAAAGGTAAGTTAGCTTAGTATTGATCTTGATACTGGGGTATACTAACATGGACAGATCCCGATTGGCGGTTGGCCCAAAGATCCGGTCCTCAAGGAAATTGGCAAGTGTCAGGTCGTTCAGTCGTGCGCTGCCATCGACTCTTATACGCCCATGCTTCTCGAGAAGGTCCTTGGATGGGGCAGTCAGGAAACACAAGTGCTCATGGCAAAAGCCAAAAAGGAACTTCGCGACCCATCTATTCATGTCTATCTTCCAGTGTATTTCATTTGGGGAAGAAAACCATGAGCCTGTTAGAGATGAAGAGCTAGTAAGCCACCATCATGTCTATTCTCGATAGTAGCGGGGTGAAACTTGTATTGTCGATAAGATAAGGCAAGCCAGCCACCAGCCAGAAACCGTTTGAAACCCGATATCGGAACTTCCTGCATCGCTCAATAGTCCTTACTAAGAGTATCATCCCAAATATGGTACTCTCACCTGGTTCAATAAAGCGATTTGTGCTTTGATGGTGCAGATGGAAAGCTTCAATCGCGGGGGCTAGGGGATACATACCCGCTAACCAGGTTGTCCAGGCCCACACAATCAGTCAAGATTCAGGGACCTTGTACCCCACAGAGGATGACAGGTCCATACTACAGTATGTTTAGCAAAGCCATCACTTGGAGCCAAATGGAACAAATGTATTGTTTCCTTTAGGCGTGGGAATTGGCTACTTCGTTTTTCCAACTGTTTCCATGGACTTCTTTTCTCTTCTCTCCAGTTTAGTCTTGTTACACAGAGCAGGGCAGGGGTCAATCGGGGCTCCCACGCAGTTTTCCCCGAAAGATGGCGACGAACAAACATTTGTTTGCTTTTGTTATGCCAACCAACAGACTCAGAGCCTTGTTCATTTTTCACTCCCGTAACGCACCACTCACTTCCCCTATCGCGTCAAAAAGGTGCCTCTGTCCTGTACGAAATCCTCTCGGGGCTTTGCGCTCACTTCCTATGCCATGACGTCCGACGGCTTCAAGGTCCCGGCCAAGTATGAGCCCCCTGGCATCAACGCGGTCCACGGAGAGGTTAAGAAATGCATCGGCCGAATCCACAAAGCATCCGGACAATGGCCTTGGGAATGGCTGCCCCGCGACTATCAACCCAAAGCCCCGGACTGGGGTTCAAACGCCGCGCTGAATCTTACCCTTGCTGTCGAAGCTGTGTGCGCTCCAGACTCGACGATAACCATGAATGAGCTCTGTGATTTCTTGGTCAATAAGGCAAAGGAGCGCCAGGCCAAGAGCAGAACTGGTAAGCCCATCCGACTTACCATGAATTCAGATTGCCAGAAGGCCCGGAAATGGATCATGAGCAAGACATCCGGCACCCAAGAAGAGCCAGATCCGCCGCCGCGTGGTGGTCAGTCTCGCCGAGCGAGAGTAAAAGCAAGGCAGAGAATCGGCGCAGCTTACAACCGTCAACCCGAAAGCGATGACGATGATGAAAACGACCAAGATTCCTCCAGCGACGACGAGTTGTGCCAACCTCAGCGTATATTGAGAGAATGGAGCGTCATGAGCGCCCTGAGCGACATCAGTAACGTCAGCAGCACTCTCGGTCCGCCCGTTCATAGCGAGGCCTCATTTCCCCCAGCCCCAGCCCGCTCCCCGGCCCCGACTCCAACTCGAAAGCGGCAGATGAGCAGTATGTATTGAAAGATGCGACAAGTAATCCCTGGCCTTCACTGACTTCCTCTCAGCGCTATCCCCATCTACTGAGAAGCGTGTTCGGCGTTATGTGGATCAACAACCGGAGAGTGATTCAGAGCCCAAGGAAGGCTTCTTCTCAAACCCAACCGATGATGATTCTGCAATCCGCCGAGGTGTCAGTATAGTTGCTCAGGGCGCCATTACGAGAATTGGAAGCTGACCTTACCTTCCCCCCTACAGGAATTATCCTTACAAGTCACCATCAACCGTGCCTTACGAAAGACGGAAGACACGATCCAACATGCCGAGGAGTGGAAAGCAAGTTTCACCCAAGGGATCATCGAGATACAGGTGAATATACCTACCAACATGCAAGAAGTCACCCAGGTCCTCCAACAGGCCACCGACGCGCGAGACAAAGCGCGAGAATACCTCGCCCAGATGCAAACCGTGGTCGCTACTCTAGCCACCACCGTCGAAGAGATGGGCGATAGGTGCTTCGATGGTACACGCGAGGCTTACAACGAGCTTCTCATAAAGCGCGACGATGCCGGGAAGGCCAAAGTTCGGGCTGAGAAGACTCTGAAGGAAATGGAGAACACCACACAAAACGACAGGAAGAAACACCAAGAGTCGATTAACAGTATTGCTCGGCTGGAGAAGAATATCACAGAGAATGAAGAGATCATCAACAGGGAGATGAAGAGAAAGCAGTATTTCATGGAAAAACTGCACCACTTGGGGCATGTAGAAAGAGTCAAGATGGCACCCGCCATGGAGCCGGAAAAACCGCACGGCTCCGCGGATCCTCTCGATACCTTGTCGGGAAACGGGCGTGGCTATGAGAGCGAGTGAGAAAACCTTAGAAGACGGAGTCAAGTATTGATACTGGTTGTTATTGTTTGTTTATAGGAGCGATGGCTTTGTGAAAAACTTTGTATTACAGGGCGCACGGTTGGTAATCAACACAGGCGCTCGGAAACTCATTTCGAGATGGTGATTAGATAGAATTGTACCTCAACGAAAATTCAAGTACAAACAGGGGTATCTACTTCATAGTAACAAGGAAACAACAAACCTTTACCTCCTTCCTCAGCCCCTCTAGTCTCATCAAAAGGGTTAGATCCTCTATCGTCGTGAGACTTGAGTTCTTCGTAATAAGACACTAACCTCCCGTCGAGCTTGGATAACCTTTCTTTCATGATCCTCTCTATGACTCTCTCCTCAAACAGTGCAACGTCATCGAAAGAATCAGCCTCCTCTTCATCGACCGCCCCTTCTCGTCTTCTATGACTAGCAAAGCGCAGAGGTGTCTTCGTTGGTTTGACCTTGCGGACAAAGTCTCGCCGACGTGAAGCATATCTCTCGGACCTTGCGCTCCAAAAGTCTTTGGCCATCTCACTGAGTTCATGTGTTCTTGCGGCTGCAAGCCCAGAAGGACTGACGTCCACCTGAGACTTCCATTGCCCAGGCTTGTAGGCAGCGAAGTTCATTCCTCTTACATGATATCTGACCCTGATATCAAGAATGGAACCAGAGCCAGGGAGTACATGATCAACGAGGCCCATGGCTCTGGCTTGGTATGCGGATATAGGTAACATATCCCTGAGGATGTACCTTGAACCCTCTGGTCCGCAGCGTCCAACGTAAGACAAGGAGTGATATTCAGAGCCGTAGAGTCCCAGAGCTCGGTACGCAGGGTTGAGCACAGCCTCTGAGCCTGATATCACCACGTCACAAGCCGCCGCCAAAGCCACGCCGCCAGCAGCACAGTTCCCTCTCATTGCCGCGATAGTGGTAATGTTCTTTCGAGGAAAGGTATCAAGCAGCATTTGCACAACATCGTCTATGCGATTGATGTTGCGCCACGACTCTGCCGCAGGATCACAGCTGGCTTCGATGACGTTGAGAGCGATACCGTTACTGAAGTATGAGTCACCACCCATGAGAACGACAGCATCGAGATGGTCATGAGACGCGACGGATTCGAGAGCTTCAATGAGCCGTGAGCATTGGGATGTACTCATTGCTCCGTTGTAGAACTCGAAGTAAACAAAGGCAACGTGGTTTTTGCCTGCACTGGGAGCAAAATCGACCCAGATCTCTTGATGGGTAGAATATGCTGCTTTAGACCAGGAGGGGATGGATCGTAGTGATCCTGTCCCAATCCAAGTGTTTTTGTCGATCAGGCCAAGTTCGAGTAAACCTGAGACAGCGGGGACTTTGGGCCAAAGCATCGGGTCAATCTTTCGCTTCACTCTTCGGATATGAGTGATCCAGATTCCGAGACCATCGCAAGTAGCAACACAAACTGCATCGTCCCTGCAGCCGATGATTTGCCCAGGTTCGAGCTTGGGTTTCTCCTCTCGCCCAGCCTCAATCGTACCTCCGTAGACGTAAAGACTGACACCTCCGAACAGCTTTGTCAGACAGCCGGGCTGAGAGTCAGCTGATCTGATCTTGCGCGATACAGTCCGAGCTGTTTCGTACTGAATGTCAAAGTTTCGATCTGCAGCTTTGAGGAGAGGTCGACGATGTGTTGGTCCACCGAGAAAAGGCTTTCGTTGCGTTACCGATAGCGTTTTGTACGAGTGGTTGGGGACCAGATTGACTGATATGCCGTGAATATCTTGTCTCTGCAGTAGAGATATTCGTGCCAGAGCCGTTGCGACGCTTGAATCGGAAAAGCCGTTGGCTGCCGAGACAATGCGATGGATAGCAGTGACGGTGGCAGCAATGGCGGCTTGAGTGACTTGTTTTCTGTAAAGAGTCGACTTTGTCATCCCAGGCGCATCGATGTCGATCTTGAATTGCTCAAAGGCCCAGACTGGACCAGCATCCATCTCATCAACAGCTTGTAAGACGGTGACACCCCAGTAAGATCGGCCCGTCTGGCTCCAAGATTGTGATCTGAGGAGTTCGTCAGACTCTGAAACGGTTCCATCGTCACCCATCAGTACCCAGTCGAGGGCGCTGGGGCCAGCATCGCCTGGTGGTCCTGGGTGGATGATGAGAGTAAGATATTTGGAAAATATCTCGCTTGGAACTCGTGAGGTCAGGAATGGGCAAATGATGAGGTTTGGTTGAACCAGATTCGCTGCCTCGATCATGGCCGTGTCGGATAATGCATACTCAATCGTCACAAGATGCGTTTGACTGAGGTTGAGATACAGCTGCTGAGAGAGGGAGTTATGCGCCGTGCAGAGGAAAAGAATCCTCATTGCCGGCGTGGCAGGTTGTCGACGTTGAGGAGCCGCGTCATTCGTGCGACTCTTCACGCTAGGACCTCGTGACAATTGCTGTGAACCCATTGCGAATAGATGCTGCAGCCAGCTAGCTATTTTCTCAGACGTCCACATGAGCAGGATATGTCGAGGGTTTAAGTAACAATCTCAGTTAATGAGTGAACGAGGGGGGTTGCGACATAATGACAGTAATAAGTGTCACATCATTATCACACTAGTCCATTCAGCTGTGAGCAAACTTGCATGTGTCACTCCTAAATTACCAGAGAATGAAGTTGACAAGCAAGGCAGTCATTAGTACCTGACCGTGTGCGTTTGCATTTTTGGTGGCTGACAATCTATCGAAAGTATCACGACTAGCCCCATGTTTGGCAACCGATTTTAGCACACAGACACATCCATCACACCGGACATCAGAGAAGTCCATGTGCTATTGGATGGTAATTTTCGCTGTTGTTACCCCTTGCAGCTGGGCTTTGACCTTTCGAGGGAGATGAATTGGCGTTTGGCTTTACCTCGAATGTGAGTGATCGACACGCCTGCGTGATTTGCGGAGCTGAAATACTGCTTTTTGGGTTTAATCACAGGTACCAGGTTTCTGGGTCACAATGCGTTATCGCAGCAAATTGATGAGATTGCAGCTCGGACGAGGGGTTAAATTACCCCTCAATAGGTGTTGCATCTGAAGGGAGAACGTTTGCGACCGAGAACTTCTGGCGGGGCTTATCTGACAGTAGATTAGCCTGGAGCCAGCAATCAGTGGGCTAAAAAGAGCCTAGCACAGGCTTTGCCAGGCGCTCGCTCAGACCTCGCAAACACCAAATAGTGATGTCAGAAAGATTCCATCACACAAGGCTTTTAACCGTGTCATAAAGCTGTGCGACACAAGAACGGCCTAACCCAAGCCATAGACCAGCCGCACAGGAGATAAGTCCCCGGGTTGGTGAATGACGAGTGATGGTATACGTACCGCCGCACATTCGTGGAAATTGACGGTTCTGAAACTCACTAAGCTTGAAAGGCGTGGCGTGGCGGGGCGGGGCGGGCGGGAATCGAACAACCGCGGGGTACAGGGTAGCCATCACTATTCTCAACTTTTAAAGGGCAGAATTAACAGTCATGCCAGCAAGAGGTGTTGTATTGATCACAGTTGCTGCATAAAGGGAGATTTTAGCGGGAATTAGCTTCACTAGATGTGGCATTTATCTTCTAGGATTGACAGGTTCTGCCTGCCATTTTAACAATTGCCGACTGAAGGGATGCGAATTCGCGGCTACAACGGCTCGTAACATTATACAAAGTGAGGAAATATTCTCCCTTCAGTAACAGCTATTATGGTAAAATATGATAGATCAAAATCGATGCGTATTCAGGCTGAAGCGCAATTACCATTTCATAATATCTTAGCTCAAAGACTACCTGCGTGCCGCTCAACTGGCAGCCTTTCTCATCTCTCCAGATATTATTGAATCTTATCGATAACGACGAATTGGTGGGCACTGTGGGACTGGATAGGGGAGGAAGCGGAGCTTTTCCGCGAGGTTTCTGGAAACCCGGTAATTGGACAAGACACCATCTTAGTCATCGAAGCTATGGCATCCCAATCAGCTAATCATTCTTCTTGACAAACCCCACTCAAGTTGAATGCATGAGCAGCTTGGTGGGGCAGAAAATCTCACATGCACGCTTGAACTTGAAATGCTTCTCATCTCTCTGATCGACTATACCCAGGATCTAGACTGCTAAGTCGACCGTTCCGTCAGCTTATCACCTCTCCATGCTTTAAACTGCATCCAGCCAATGTTCTCCCGTACAAGACCCTAATGCTGACAGTGCTGTTATCATAGGCGTAGGCAAGCTGCCTGCTTAACTATGCCTTTTGCTTAGTCTTCCTTCTTGTCTTCTTACTAGGTCTATTCTTTTTGTTAGGTCTATTCTTTTTGCTAGGTCTTTTCTTCTTAACGCTATCTTCGATCTTCATAAGGGATATTCTATAACTGCCCTCTAGGGAGGCCTATAGCTAGCTTGCCTCTGGCAGCTCTTTAAGGACCCTGTCAGGAGCCTCCTCAAGTAAAGGGCAACCTAATCCCTTGCCCTATAGGCTCTAGAGGGCCTTAGTATATGCCAGTACTTTAAGTTAGGAATAGCCTTAATTTAAGGAAGGACGCTATAGGTCCTAAAGAGCTAATAGCTACAGAAAATAGCCTCTCTAACTAATAACTAAAAAGTATTTTCTTAATATAAACCTTTATATACTTATTATAAAGATATAAAGCTAGAAGGTATTTTTATTTACTTTTGTTTATATACCTAACCTTTAATAGCAGCTTTGCCTAATTATTGGAGTCTTCGAAGCCATAACTATAAATGCAGTTATTGGAGCTGGGGGAGGGGTTCTAAGTGAATATAAGAGGATAAAACCATCCTGGTTGAGCGACTACATTGCAGTTCACAGTAAATCGATACCTACCAAGTTTAAGAGTAAAGAAGCATATGCTGGGACAGTCAAGTGTCTTTACCTTGTTGTCATGACTGGAGTGTTGCAACAAGAGAATATAGGCAACAAAGTATAGTGGTATTCTGCTTATCCTTTAAGTCATCTTGGAAATAGTGGCCAAGATGACAAAAGTACCTGGCTAGGTCATCTGTGTATCATCAAGATCCTTGGTTCAATATCTTCCACCAACGAGTGTAAGGGCTTTGTATGTGTTGTATTGTACGAGCGCCTTATATACTGATGTGGAAGGCAGTCCAATCACTTAGTGATTGAACTGGTTGACTTTTGCCGGCCTATTGACTCAATTGGCACCTTCCCCAATTGCTTACAACGAGACCCAACCCAAATTTCTTAACAACTTCATGATATACCTTGAGACAGCAATAATTTGCCACATACAATTCACATCTATACCGTTCCTTAACGGCCCTTCCAATCTGCATTCCTCAACATAAGATGGACAGTTCATCACACATACTGTGCACAACTTCAACCCAACAAGTCCTAGCCCCGTGAAAGTGTGAATCAAGCATAAACCCACTCCACGAAACACATCTGAGACCACCGGAGAATTCTCTGCACAACGCAGAAAAGGCGCAAACTAATAATAATAGAGCACATATACACACCAACGGGGATCTTCAGATTGTTCTGATCGACCTACTGGCGGAAAGTCCCTATGGAAATCCGAAGTGTCGGAATTCCTTCCAGCCCCATACCAGCTCGGCTTCCCCTAGTGCCCCTACCCTGACTGTCTTCACCGTTAGTCACCAATTTTCGCATTCACAGTGAGAATAGTGAATCCCTTTCGAACCCGTGTGGTAGAAGGGACACCTTTTGTGGATTTTGGCCCAGGATTAATTGGCTGCTGATCAAATTGCCACATACCTACCTTAAGGTGATATTTTAGTAGGTATAGAAGTCACGATCTGCAGATTGCAGTATCTTAGATACTTTTAACTTCCGCCTATTATACTGCTCTTAAGATGTATCTTTGATATCGAAGCTCCTATGGGAGCTATACCTAGCCGGGGTGTCATTTCTGCCACACGGGTTCTAAAGGGATAGGGTCGCATGTTTCTCGGTGGATAAGTCAACAGGGACAAAATCCTTGTATTTTCTCGTTTGTGTTCGTTCTGCACCATTAAACGAGGATAGAGGATCTATTAAACGAGGATAGAGGATCTATTAAACGAGGATAGAGGATCCAGCCTGGCGATTCTCAGCTTGCACGCTTCGCAAACAGGCACCGATAATGGACTAGCGCCTTAACAGCCGAATTTGATGTTTGCTCAGCTCATTCTTTGTAATCGGAAAACGGAGTCTGAATGCCAAGGAGACTCTAGCTTTTGTAACATCCCATACAGGCACTGAAGGCACCGTATATCGAATATGGATGAGTTAATATTATGGCCTTAGATTGATGATTTGATCTCGTGTTTTCATTAACAAGGTCTACAGCCAGATCTCTGTCATCTACGGGTAATCTCAACACTATCTCAGGCTAACGCATAGAGATGGGTAAGGTAAGGGCATTTCGCCCACGCCATCGATAAGCTTATTCATGGTCCCTGCCAAGACGACTAATCCCGGAATTATTGACAGCAGATTGACCAAGACAATATCCATGTATTAGATAGGGATAGACAATCTTGACTAAGATCTGAGTAACGCTTGCTAGCGTCCATCATACCATGTCATTCGATGGAAGCTTTAAGGCCAGTCCTTACATCATCTCTCATTGGGTACTGCATAGTTGCTGAAACCCTAGCCGCCTCAAATACGCGAGGGCCACATTTCTTAGCTTCTAGCCTGACAAAGTGATTCGGAAACTGGGACAAGAAGGCACTAGGTGACAGCGGGGACATGACGGGTGAACTTGGAAGCGATCGTCTGAATAGTTCTAGAAAGATCCAAGTTTCGCGATGCATAGCTGAGATTGCGCTTGGATCTCAAAGTGTTCCCAGTTAGTCGGGATCCGAACGGCGCCAATCTTTTAGTCACCACAAGAGTTGCTGTTTCGGTCTCGACCCATAGTTAATCGTTGACATCAAACGTCCCTACCATGGTTTATCCCCTGGTGGGGAACCGCCCAACCATAAGCTTCAATGCCAGTTTCACGTTATCTTGAAGACAACATTTGCCGGGAAACAGAGGAGTCTCGACAAACTTGGCATATGCAATGCTTTGGAATATCAGCTCATATGGTTCGACATAATGCGGTGAGTTCATAGAAAGCTCTGAAATGTTTCAAGAGGTGGTTGCTCGAAGGAGCAGTTGTCATGAGAACCATCATACTTCCATTCATAACTAGATATTATCAAAATTGCAAATTCGATGGCTTCATCTGCAAAAAAAGAATAGATTTCAGGGTAGTTTAAGGTTGACAGGCTGTTTAGTGGTCAGTTTAATTTCTTGAAGCTATGATCACCAACTAGGGGCCATCCCACTACTCAAAATAAGACCCCATTTCCAGATCCCTACCGCCAAGAAAGCCTGGCCCCTGGACTGAAATTGAGCGTTTCATGGTTTCGCCTTGCTTAAATCAGCCTCGATGATCTCTACAGCTACATGGACAATCAGTATACTGAAGAAAGAAAGGATAGCTTCGATGGCCAAAAACTACCTTAGCCGATCAGACCTTGGTTCAAAACCAAATGGAATTGAGTAAGTTTGAAGCATATTTTTAAGTTGTTTAACAAGGGGATTAAGCGCAACCAAGCGGCCTGTCAGCAATAACCTAAGTTTGATTACTACGTGGTAAACATCGTATCTGATTGGTGCGAATAAGTTCTGTCCAGTGAAACAATGCACTGCCGCTCGCCGTACTCTGTAACATGCACATACCAAGCGAAGACGTCAAGCATGGGCCAACTTGACTACGGAGTACGGCAGCTGGGATTTTACCACTGCAGGGACCAAATGTTTTTATCCATCTCGGCGTTTGACTTTGAGTAAACTGGGGCAAGCGGTCCCTTTAGCCGGACGAAAACTGATTCCGATGTGTCCTACCAAGCGAGAATGAGTGACTCGCGCAGAACAACCCTGGCTCACGGCGGCAAAGCATAGCGGCGAGGCTCGACATCAGAATCTATAAAGGCATCTCGTCTCCTCTGTCTTTCTCGATTTTTTTCTCTACCACCATCAACAGATCTTCATCTTCTTTCATTCACTTCAGTCTTTCTTTCGAAGAGCTAGTCTCTCGTTCCCTTCGTTCAACTTCTCCGAGCCAGTCTCCAGCAATACCAACTCAAATCAATTTACTATTCCCAGAACCACCAATCTTTCAAAATGAAGTTCTCCGCTCTCGCCCTTGTTGCCCTCTCGCAGGTCGCCTCCGCCCACTACTTCTTCGATGTCAGCGCTCTCAATGGCCAGGACTCCTCTTCCTTCCAGTACATCCGCGACTTCACTCGTCCTACCAAATACAACCCCATCAAGTTCTCCTCCAACCCCGCTGCCGACATCCGCGACAACTCTTTCGTTGATGGCGACGACATCATCTGCAACCAGGGTGCCTCCAAGAACGGTGCCAACACCCAGGTTTTGGAGGTCAAGGGTGGCGATGCCATCACCTTCAAGCTCGGTGTCGGTGCTAAGATGGGTCACCCCGGACCTACTCTGGCCTACATGTCCGATGCTGGCGGTGATGTCAAGTCCTACGACGGATCTGGTGACTGGTTCAAGATCATGGAGGAGGGTGTCTGCAACGCCGGTGGTGACTTCACTAAGGACGCCTGGTGCAACTACGACTCCCCCAGTGCCGACGTCAAGATCCCCCGCGACGTCCCCAACGGCGAGTACCTCCTCCGAGTTGAGCACATCGGTATCCACCGATCTCACGTCAACCAGCCCGAGCACTACGTCTCTTGCGCTCAGGTCAAGGTTACCGGTGGCAGCACCGGCAAGGTCGATGCCGAGATGACCAAGTTCCCCGGTGCCTACAAGGCCACTGATGCCTACGCCAACTTCTCCATCTACGGCGGTGCTAAGGACTTCCCCATGCCCGGCCCCAAGGTCTGGTCTGGTGGCTCCACCTCTGGTGGCAGCACCGATGGCAACGCCGAGGCCCCTGCCGCTGGTAGCAGCTCTGCTCCCGCTACCGGTAATACTGAGGCTCCCGCTGCTGGTAACACTGAGGCTCCCGCCCAGACCCCCACCCCTGAGGCCGGTAACGGTCAACAGGGTGGTTTCCAGGGTGGCAACAACAATGGCTTCCCCGGTGCCGCCAATTCTCAGTTCCAGAACGCTGGTTCTAACGCTGGTCCCAAGTCTCCTTGCTCCGCTTAAGCGAGCAATTCTCTTCGAGGC
>JABCJZ010000497.1:4845-22408 GCA_013184445.1 Fusarium sp. NRRL 53497 | reverse complement strand
AGCGTGATTTGATCCCAGATCAGAGTAATCCAAAGGTCGAGAGTTCGAGCCTCTCCACCGACAAGATCTTTTCTTTTTTTATCCTTGGACGCTTTTTCTTTCTCCTTGCTTCTCACCATTATTAAACAAAAAAGGGTTTTTCTCTTTGTTTAATCGTGATTTCTTAAGTAAGGTAAATATTCCTAGGTCTCTGGATCCTTATCCTTATTATCCCTCTGTCCTTATTTTTGTTTCATCGTCCATGTACTGCGCTACGCGTCCCTTTATCCCTGAAAGCCACGCTCGAATCGCCTCAAAACGCGCATACTTCTTGACATCTTTCGCATGCAAGATCTTAACATCGGCGACACCCAACACACTTCTACCTTCGCCATCTCTCACACAACAGTTGGTACCGGCCTCAAGCGGTGTCCTCGTGGCAAGCATGTGGCCTGTCCGGACCACAATATACAGTCCTGTTGCGTGCATCAACATTGGCATCAGCATCAATCTGCTGTCGAAGAATTTCGAATTGCGTTTTGTAGTCGTCGTCTTCTGGCAGCCTCGTGGCGAAAGCCGTGAGAACCGTGTTTCCGCCCTTGCTATGGTAGTTCACATCGGCACCTGCAGAGATCTTGCGCAGAAATAATCTTTCTGTGAAATGTCATTGTGCGAGGTGAGCCCAAAGTTTGCGACAGAATAGAATCTGCGATTAGGTGCAACCCCTTTCGGCCGTTAGAGTTCTCTGACGATGGATTTTCGCTGGCGAGTCGAGAATTCTCCAGGTTAGAGGATGGCCAAACTCTGCTTGTGTGTGTAACAAAGGTATCGGTTAAGTGCTGTGACTACTCTCTGTAGGAACTACCCTAGATGTATTGCGACGGGCAAATTGGATGTCGGCCTGGGAGTAGATGTATGGCAATGTCCCAAACGAGTCCATGACTTGGTTGATTGGATCAAATTCGCCCATTATGCCTGAAGCCTTGGATGCTAGGTCTCCTGCTATGATAAGATCTATAGACTCAATTTCCTCCCTGAAATAGCAACGACACGACCTGGTGTCGTGTATCGATAGTCGTGGTCCACAGTTCCTTAGCTGGTAAGCAACACATCGAGCTCAAGGAAATTGCTCGCGACTGGGATGACGGACGGTGTATCTTGATCATGGAGCTATGAACCGCACGTAGATCCAGCCGTTCCCATCTCCACATCGCCGCAAAATTCCGAGCTGCCAGAAGCCACACTATACCAAGTCATCAAACTTTGAAAGCTGATCTGCAAATGGCGCATCTAAGAAAGATTGATTGAAGTTCCAGATCTTAGAATCCTTGTCATCGGATGGTGATTTGTGTGAGTGAAATAGCTGAGAATGCGCAACCTGATAATCATCGATCGGGAAAACTCGCGTCCCTTTCGTTTGGCTGTCTGATTGTTGAGGAGACGGGAAATCGATCGAACCTTGGTCAAATTGAAGCTTGATATCCTCAAGGATATCAACCAAAGGAATGACATAACTACACGAGAGCATGTCTGTGGCAACAAGATGGCCGTAAACTTCTAACGTCAATGGGTCAACTACCCAGGATCCAGAATCCCCTTGAACAATGTCTATCATTTATCAGTTTCTATACTGAGTGTGCTTTTGTATTCTTACCCGTGCTTTTATTAAGCTCCACAGTGTACGCTCTTACAAACTCAGTCCCAGGCTGGAGAAGGATTCGACTCAGGCCAGCCGACATAGTTGCTTCCTTGATCCCAGAGAATCCTGTTATAATGGAAACTGGTCGGCTGCTCGGGGTATTGAATAGAGAAACAGGTATCTTGAGTAGAGCTGGAGGTTTTCCCTCGGCCATCAGCATGTTGGGTTTTAGTGGGACCTCCCAGGTCGGAAACTTGAACAACGCCCAGTCTCGAAAGGGTCCAGTGTTCCTCAGAGCTGAGTATGCTACAGGTTGCGCGAAAATGGCACCTGATAGGGGTGGATGTGGAAGAACTGGTTTCGCTTTTTGGTCCGCTTCAATCGATACGCCCCAGTCAACCTCGAGAGGTGAATTCTGATATGAAGCATTGCTTCCTGGAGAGCTTTTTGAAGAACTGTCACCGTAGTCGTCACTGTCATTATCCGACATGGACAAATTATCGTCATCGCCATCGTCATCGCTCTCCATTAGGGCATATACCCCGTGAGCAACGGTCAAACCATAGGTACGATATGAGCTGTGTATCCATCGTGGCGCATCGAATTGCAGGATGCCACCCATTGTTGCCATGGCGCGCTCTCCATGGAACCCTTGATTGGTGATGGAGATTGGCATCCCACAGGGAGTGTAGATAGAGTTTGCTGAAGCTGGAACGCCGACTTCAACACCGGACCGTGTGCTTGGTGATGCGCCAAAGACATGGACGTCGAACGAGGGCATGGCACTATCGTTGGGCTGATAGAGCTCCCTTACAAACGACTTGTGCAAGAACTTTCGAATTGTATCATGTGCACCATCCTCATCAGAGCAGAAGATGACCAGGGAGGCTTTGGCGTCCTCGATAGTTGTTCCAAGCATAATGGCTCTTATCGACATTGTAGGCAGTTGTCGCTTTGATCTTGATAAGTATTTCCGTCTTTTTGACTTGATCATAAATCCGGCCAAAAGCCCGCTCATTTGTTCAATTACGTCATTGGCACGCCTCGCAGTTTGTTCGTCAATGGGCTTTGCGATAGGCCGAATTGGGACCCGTTGCACTTCAGCATCGGTGGTCGGCTGAGGGCGAGGGCGAGGGCGAGGGCTAGAAGAAGGTATCTTGGATCCATTATCGGGACCAGATTGACCGTCGGAATTCGATCCGTGGCTCGGATGCCTTGATCCACCGTAGCCTGAATCATGGTCGACATTGATATCCTCATCCATACCACATTCTGGTGGCGGATCGTCCATCCCAAGCCTGGTCTGATAACTCAAAATGACATTGGTGAAACGGTGAGATGGTGATGAATGCAAAACCTGGAGCATACTACACGTCAGATCAGATGCGGAGCTGAAAATAGCGGCTGTGGCGCATGACGAGGCAGACTCGATAACTACTGACGGCCAATAACGAGGCCTCTCAACTTTCAACACCCCAGCTGCACTGCGTAGGGCCCCGCATATTGCATGTCACTGGAAACTAGGCTCTCAGCCTTGACAGACACTTCAATTGGGTTTATCCCATTTTCTTATGCTTTTCTTTTCTTTTCTATCCGTTAAGAGATTCTAAATTCCTGTAAACTCATCCATGTTTGACCTTCCTTCACCATATCCTCTCAAAGATCTCACCGATCAGGATCTTCAGAATCTTGTTAACGTATTATGGAACTGGAAACTATGCGACAACTGCAAAGTCGGGCCGGGGCAGCAGCCGTGCTCCCCACAAGTATGTCCTGGGGTTCGCTGGAGTAGAATGAGATTATTCTTTGACTATTATCGGAAAATTACTGCCGACTATGTTCCTGACATGGTTGTTGGAGCCCCCCCAGCGCTACAAAGCCACACAGAGCTGACATCCATTATTCGCCTACTGAAAGAGAATTCGGACAGGAAGAGGTCTGAGCTGACAACTATTTGTTTCTCAAATCGGAGCACAGATCAAATGCCCATGACTGCAGACCAAAACAGGGCACTGGACCTTGCTCTCAGAGTTATGACAATGATAACATGTTCCCTTGAAGCAAGATCGGCAGACACGCTTGAGGCTGGTCTACAGCCGGCTCCGTGGGCGCATGATATGACATGGCCACAGTTCATCTCCAGTGTATTTCCAACAACTGAATACTCTGGACTCGATGAGGGAGCTGCCACCTTCCACCGAATAAACGAGAGAGTAACTGCGCGAAGACTCTCAAAGGTGGCTAGACTTCGCTTCGTTCCAACAAACGAGCTATCGAATCATCTCAAGTTGAACCAAAAATATGGGACAGTCGAACTCTTTCATCATACATCATTCCTGAAAGAGATCCTTATCGCCAGCCAGGTGGACGCGAAGTGAGTATCTCAATCTCTAAAGACGCCCTTGTACATGAACTTACTGACACCATTAAGGAGCTACGTTTCTCGACAGGTCGCCATGGAAATCCTGAACTCAATTCAGAGAACTCTATTCCCTTCGACAACAGACGCGACGATCCTGCTTCGCTCCCTCATCTCGAAGCACAACCTAGATGCAGATTGCCTCAGATTCGAGCCTTCAACGTACCAAGTCGCAGGTGAGACCTCCTCTGGATATCACTACCTTGAATCAAGGCTGGTAGAGCTTTACGAGGAACTTGACAACCCAACACCACGAGGATATTTGGAGAAATGGCTAGAAAGGAAGAGTGGTGCTCGCTATCTCATGATGGTAACACTGGGAGGTGTAGCTATTGCAATTGTACTGGGTGCATTGGCCTTGGCTGTGTCTATCTTTCAGGCTTGGGTGGGGTGGCAGCAATGGCAGCATCCTGTCGGAGGATGACTGGTTCATGCGAACACGGATCTGGTAGATATTTGGAATATATGACCACGTTGGATGTTTACAAGTACAAATCTGATAGGAACGTATTTCAGGTCTTTCATTCAAGATAGCAAAGCATGGATAGGGCACACTGACGTCGGAAGTCCCCATTCTGAAGAGGATATCGTTTGGCCAATATTAAAGCACACAAAGGGGGGAATCTAGAATTATCTGACTTTATCCATGCTGCGTCAAGGGATTGAAGCTTGGACCTTGTCATTTCTAGTGACATGCTCTACCATTGAGCCAACGCGGCGCCAATAAGATGCTGCAATATCTGTTTATATGGCGTTCTCGGAGCCGCCAGTGAAGGAGGCTGAAAAGACGAGTCGGCTGACAAGGAAGACTTGGGCTACGGTCGGAATATACAGCCAGAGTGATACAGTAGACTACCAGGAGAGAACGGAGGTATACAAGACCCCGAACCAGCAGTGTGCACTTTGACGGAAGGACGAGGAGCGACATCCTAGGAGAGACTGAGTATGAATTTTACCAGAATACTCATGATCATGGCGCGTAGAAAGGAGGGACGGCACTTGACTTCCCAAATTTGTTCAGTCAACATTATTCAACCTACCCAGCGCAAGCACATGCTCCCAATAGTCAGGATACCATCATGTCCGTTCCCAGTCCCCGGTTGAAAAGCCAAAGATATTTGCTAGATACCTTTCAGCATAGTTATACTAACATCTCCAGTAGATCGCTAGCTACACATAAGTCTATCATTTTAGGGTTAAAATAGTTGCACGAATTCCTTATTATTCAGTCGACCTTTGCGACGACGCAATCTATATTAAGCTACCCATTTCATGTATTTAAGTCGTTACTATACCCCATCCTTGCATATATATTCGCGCACATGATCAAGTCAAACCGAGGAAGAGCGGCAGAGTAAATGCGCAAGCAACCTGGACAGCCAAGGGCACAATTGCATATGTGCCAGCAGAGAACTTGCCAGGAGCAATAGTCCAACCCCAAGGGGCACCAAAGGACATGTACATCATACCAGCTGCAAGAATGATGCAGATGAGGAAAGTCCACTTGAAGCGGTGCATCATCTTGTTGAGACCGATGTAGATACCAGTAGGGCCCAGTTCTTTAGATGTCGACGCCCACTCGATGTTGATGGAGAAGGCGTGGCATAGAAGAGCCTTGGCACAGTTGATGCTGATACCACCAAAGAAGAGAAGGAGGAATGGGAGCCATTTGGCGGCCTCAAGGATGGCGACCCAGAATGACTTTTCTTTGAGACGGTGACGGGTCATGCTGGTGGCGATGGAGGCGACACCGTTGAAGACTACCAGGAGGGAGACCCAGATACCCCATGATGGAGTGTAGAACTGATCAAGGTCGTAGAAGAAGAGACCAACGAGGACGTAGTTGACCAAAGTGAGAAGCATGCCAGCAGCGATGGCGTAGTCTATAGTTGTTAGGTTGTTATATACAAGGAGGGATGCTAGTGTCGGGAACTTACAGGTAAAGATGTAGGCAATAATGGAAACCTTGCTGGTGACTGGCATGTTGCTCCAGAGGAAGCGGAGGAAAAGTCGAGTGACGGGACCCTTGTAGACCCACCGGTAGCTATATCGAAAGTCAGCAATCGTCCAAGAAGTATCACGAGTTGGAGGAACTTACAGTGGATGGAATACAAGCTCGTTACACCCGTAGGCGTACTTCTCCCATCGGTTCAACTCATCATAGACGGTCAAAGAGACACCCTCCTCAAAGCCACCATTATGGTACGTGGCCAGACGACAAACCATACCCGCCATCTGAACTCTCAGGCTGATGTCAAAGTCCTCGGAGACATGCGAGTCAGACCACCACTTGGTGACCTTGTCAGAAGGATCAACAAAGGCAACACTCTGGATAGCTTTCCAACGAAGAAAAGCGTTGTGGCCGACAAAAGGCGCAACATCACCAGTGCCAACACCGTACTTGATGGCAGTGTAGACAATGTTGGTGAAGTATGTGATACCGTTCTCAAAGATATTGTGGGCAACTTGCATGACACCCGAACCATGCTGGAGAATAGCAACTTCAGGACTCTCGTACATCTCAAGAGCGCCATAAAGAAGACAATCGATGGGAACACGGGTATCGCAGTCGATGAGGAGAATAATCTCACCCATGCGGATGTTTCCCTCAGCCCAAGTCTTACCCTCATCAGCATCAACCATGTTCTGCAGAGCCTGATCATAGAGTCTATCATCATCCTCAGCAGTCAAGTCATCATGGCTACACCCCCGAGTCTCGCACTCAAGATCGGTAAGACGAAGCATCTCATCCTCAACGCGATTGGAGAAAGCAAGACAGTAGTTCATGTTACTAGCCTTCTTGAACTTTCCCTTGCGAACGAAACCAAGTTCATTAGCACGGCCTTGGGGACTGACTTCGCTTTCATCTTGGTTGTCGACTTCAGGGTCAACGGGAGGTGAACGCTTGAACCATGAGAGGAAGCTCTTGCTCTTGGGGTTCTTCTTGTTGGGGAGACGGGCGCAGTAGCCGATGCCGTTCTCGCGGTAGTATTGCTTGCGAGCGGCGGCGAGTTCGGGCTGGATACACTGCATGCCGTCGTCGTTGATGTAAACTGATGCTGTGCCACCTTGATTTTCGTAGTGTTGGATGGCAGCCATGACGGAGACCATGGTGGGGACAATGACACTATTGAACAAGTCAGAATATGCCGCGGTGATGAGACGATAGAGGCTGAACTTACCCTCGGAGACCCTCCTTGTAGACTGGCATCTGAACAGTGATGTGAGGCAGTTGATAGTCACGATAACGCTTGGGGTTGGGTTTGATGGCTATCACACGGATCAGTCAAGTCCATCGTCGGAAGAGCCAAGTCACTCACCAGAATGGAATTTAGAATTCCTCAAACATATTCCAGCTGGAAGAAGCAGTTGGAAGACGCTACTGACAACGACGATGAAGAAGAACTGAGACAGTCAGTGATTCGTTCTTTTTGATGCGCCGAGAAAGACTTACCAGTGACAAGACGCACAGAGGTGGAATAACAACGACCAAGATGAAACGCTTGAAGTCGCCATCCCAAGCCCATTGCCGAAGCAACTACTTATTGTCAGTCATCGTTTCATGCACTTGGCTCATTGATGAGAACTCACTCTTGAAACGCCAACACTCTGTGTGAGAATGACCAACATAATGACAATACCGATTCGGAACGAGTGAACGAGAAGAGTTGGACGCTTGAGCTCCTGGCCCTCAACGTCCTCGTCTCCTTCACCCCCCTCCTCGACTTTGATAGCCGCCTGGTATACTTCATTTCTCTCATCAATGGCACCACGAACTGGCGTGGGCATGCCATTTACGGATTGCTCTTCTGTTTGAGCGAGCATGCCATGGGGCATGTTGGGGCCAACAATCTGTCAAAGGTCAGATTCGTCTTCTCGGAAGGGAAGAGTCAACTTACGACACCCAGCATCTGCTTCTCAACGTTGTGTGCAACTGTGAGAACGGTTCTTGCTTCATGGGCCCAGATAAGCACACATCGTTCTTTAACGACGATGCATGAGCTGGTTAGATGCACAAGTGACTCATGAACATCTGCAAGGCTAGGAATGATGGGGATACGGGCGCCGGTATCTTCGTTCACCAGACTCGCCTGTCCAGGCTTGATGCTATCAAGTACTGAGTTGGTGACCTCAGAGGACATAGAGACAATGGCACTCTCATTGAGGCGATTGACAGCAGCTACCAAGTCTGGACTTGTGTCATCTGGGTTGTAGATGTAAGTGCCGTCTGGCTTCTTGAGTGCAATGCATGTTGATGACCAGCCGCTGGTGATGGCGGCGGCGGCAGGTTCATCAAACCATCCTAAGAGAGTTGCACGACGGGCAATGTATCTAGCCACCTGATTTGGTTAGTTTCTATGGTGAAGGCGATGATGTGTATGCAATAGTATGTTGGCACGTAACATGATAGCCAACATGCCATGAATGAGTGCAGAATAGAGAAAGAATGGATGGAAGTGATGGATTGACAGAACGTTGAGGAGCATGTGAAAAAGATCGTCGAAACAACTTACAACTGGCAGATCCGAAGCCGCGGCATCGGGAATCTGCATGGCAGCAGGCGTACCCGAATATGAGCTGTGAGCGGATCTCGACGGGGGAGATCTTCTCACGTTCCATTCCGGTGCCTTTGGCGTGACAGAAGGGGCATGATCTCCTGCCTCAAGTCTCTTGAGAGTAGCAGCGTCTGTAGTAGGACTAGGCGGCTGAAGCACACCAGACTCTATGAAGCGAGAGGCAGACTTTTCCGAAGTCATATCGGAAGTCATGACGGGAAGGAATGTTTGTGAAGGAGAAGGATCCTTCTTCAAGCGAAGGTGAAGCTTCTGCCTCTGCAGGGGGGAGGGGGATGGGGGGAGAAAAAGAGGATGAGCTCGGTCACAGCCAAGAAAGTAGGAGAAATCCCAAGGTGAAAGGAGAATAGCCGTGGGTCAAGTAAGTTATGAATGCTTTACGCACACGGCTTATCCGGAGATCTAGATGAAACTCGACTGTAAGCACAGAGTCTCGATCCCAATCTGCGGTTTCTGTATCAGGCCCAGTCAAGATGCAGAGTGCTTTTCAGCTGGCCTCTGCCTCGTAAAGCTTTTTTTTTTGACTTGTTTGTTGGGACAACCGCAGCCATGCATCTAAGCACGTAACACAAAACGCAACACATCAAAAAACCTTGCCTGTCACTGCAGTGCCCAGCCCCCTGGATCGGCTCCGAGAAGGTCCGTCTAGCGAGCTGATGCCAAGTTTGAGTAGTAGTAACCATAACGACGAGACAAGGATACTGTACCCGTAGCTTTGATAAGAAACAGAGCTTTCTTTCGAGCAGTTCAAGCTGACGGTGACAGGGCTTTGCCATTGTAGCTTGTGATAATGACAAGGCGTGGCCAAGGTTTCATGGCCAGTTGGTCAAGGAGCGCAAACAAGAGTGGGTATATTGAGTTTTGGTTACGAGCATGGTCGCAGAAGCGTCATGTAGTTGTGCGGCGTCTAATTAAATTTGCCATCTTTTCTCTCCGGCCACGCCGCTAATATTAGAACTAGAAAAGCACGTGTATTTAGGCATCGAGACAGGGATCCAATGGGAAGAGGGGAGAAGAGTGATCAACTACCAAGATTGTAACATATAAGCACAACTCGTTTCATCAGAGATAACATAGACGTGATATGTTAGGGGATAGTGTAGTGGGCGGGCCGGATGCCGTTAGCGAGGCTGGTAAGAGAAGCGGCTAATACGAGGATAAGAAGAAAAGAAAAGTATCTTAGATAACGTCCCGTCCCTGGTCTCAATCTCTTGGCAAGCCGGGGATCCATAACCGCTGCCGGGGTAGTTTCAAGGATGTTAAATCTTCGATCAAGGATGCCTGCAAGGATGGAGACGACTTAGCTTCCTCATTCACATCTAGCGGCATTCTACGTGGTTGTATTGCATATGAAACTTGCATTCACACAACGGGGCATTTACACTTTTGCGGAAGGTTCCTAGCCTAACCGTCGAATCTCAGCCAAATAGTACCATGCGCCGGGCCGCAGAGCCTTATTTGGCGATACACGAATCATAGTGCTGACTGTTTGCCACTGACGCCATGTTATCTTCCTAGCGCAAGCCTCTCGGAAGATATCAACAACAGCTAAGGCCTAGACTTTGATCTTTCCTATGTCTCAACGAATTTTTGCTTACGATTGCCACTTTGTTGTTCGTGCATTTCAGCTTGGTTGGGTTGCGTATAATCATCCTAGAAAAGTTCTGAGTTGAGCTTACGAGATAACAAACTTGACCCTCAGGTGGTGCTTGGGCCTAGACCAGGAGTAATGATCCCTGCCGTGCATCTCGTAATTCTTGGTCAAAGAGCACGGAAGGTTTTCTCGACAAGAGAAACAATGACAAAGAGAAAACAAATGTAATGAAAGGTCATTTAACAGAACCTGTCTTGGACAAACTATCAATTTAATTCCGCTTCACTCTTCACTCCCCGGTCTCTTTTCTGCAAACATCGGCAATCCCCACTTATTGCTCTGTACGGAATGGAAGGCTCGAGGTCTGCTACGACCGCTGAGGATTCTTCCTCTCAGAGGGTTAATCCCTTTGCTACGCCTGGTGCTGAGTCTACCGAGAACCCATTTGCGACCCCAGTTGCTGCGACGCCCATTGCCGAATCTGTGGCATCGCGACGTTTGACACAGAGGAATACTTCTTCATATGAGAGTATGTTCAATGGTCTTTTATTTCGTTATGTGTTACTAACGGTGTCAAGTTACTGGACCTCGTCGTCGCTTCAAAAGTAGTCGTCTTCAAGGCGAGTTTGAGAAGCCATGGCTAGAGGAGAAGAAGAAGCAGTGGAATTGGGATAGCACCATTTTCTACACATGCATCTTTATCGGTCTTGGTAAGTTCGTCCTCACATTATCGTCTTCATTCACTAATATTTCACCAGGCATTGGAGGTTATCTCTGTTGGAAGGAGACTACAGGTGTTCCCAATCATGAAGTGAGTACCCCAACAAATGAGGCTGATCACGACTGACCAAAACAGTACTGCCTGGTCATGGACGATACTTTTGACAACCTCAACAACTGGAACCATGAGATCCAAATGAACGGCTTTGGGTATGTCTCTTCACATTCACTCCATTCTATCATTAACAATTTTTAGCAACGGTGCCTTTGACTGGACAACCGACGATGAAGCCAACTCATACGTCGACGCACAAGGCCTACACATCGTGCCTACAATGACCCTTGAGAGCACTGACATAACCCGCGATCAACTCCTCAACGGCTTCACAGTCAACATGACAACCAACAGCAAAACATGGGGGAAATGCACCGCAAAAGACACAAAGAAGAACGACGACCGCTGGCCCTGCGCAGCCCGCAGTAACGCCACTCTCGGACAAATCATCAACCCCGTTCGCTCAGCACGTCTTAACACAAAGGGTAAAAAGACCATCAAGTACGGCCGCGTTGAAGTCACGGCACGTATGCCAAAGGGTGACTGGATGTGGCCTGCTATTTGGATGATGCCCCAGGATGACGTCTACGGTGACTGGCCCAAGTCTGGTGAGATTGACATCGCTGAGAGTAGAGGTAACGACGCGAGGACGTATCCTATGGGCAATAACCTCGTTTCGTCGGCACTCCATTGGGGTACTGCTACGGAGAATGATCGTTGGAGGAGGGCTTATGGTGAATGGGGAGGAAAGCGCGTCATCTACTCTGAGGACTTTCACGTCTACGGTCTTGAGTGGAGCGAGAAGTATCTCTTCACTTGGCTTGATGGTCGTCTTCGAGTAAGTCATCCCACTACATCTCATTAACAGTACTAACCCCCACCAGCAAGTTCAATTCTTTGACTTCACCAAGAACAAGAACCTCTGGACCTACGGCGAATTCGCAGGCGAGTCCATCAACGGCTCTATCCCCGTTGATCCCTGGAGCAGCACCGGTCGCAAAAACACTCCCTTCGACGAGTCGTTCTATCTCATCCTCAACGTCGCAGTCGGCGGTACCAATGGCTGGTTCCCGTACGTAGCAGTCCCATTTCCCCTACGACTCTGATCTGGCATGCCCACTTTTGGATCTCTCGATCTCACCCACTGCAGGGATGTTCTTGGCTAACCACGTTTTTTCAGTGATGCAATCGGCGATAAACCCTGGGCTGATAGTAGCGAGACCCCTATGCGTGACTTTTGGAAGGCCAACGATACTTGGCTTCCCAGCTGGGGTCCTGTCAAGGACCGTGGCATGATTGTCAAGTCTGTTAAGATGTGGCAGGAGGGTTCATGCTGAGTGGTTACACCTCAGACACGTGTGTGGTTTAATTTCTACGGAATAATGTTGTATAGTGTTATCTTTGTTGCGTATTTTGTCTCGGTTCAACCTATAATCTTACATTGAACGGGGACTTGTTTTTGGTCTAAAATCTTACAATAGATCTCTAATTGGCGGTATCGCGATTCCGTTATCTGTCATTTTTAGCGTCTTTTGCCTCGATCGTTGGGCCAGCATCGGCATGTGTTCCAGATTTGCTCATGCAAGCCCTGCATCGCCGTCTTACTGTGATCGCGGGTCTAAGTTATGCCCCTGGATGCTGACCATATATCTGCAGGGAACGTACGGAGTACCCAATCGTATCATATCAAGAACATTCGAAAGATGACGCCCAAAAGAGACTCGGCAGAGACGTTCGGCTTAAAATTTAGCGAGTGTATATGTGAAAGGCATATCATCTGCTATAGTTCATAAAACAATAATTCACAGGGTTAAAAATCTCCGGTCTAGCGTATTCGCTGGCGCAGCGCTAAAATAGCAGGCAAACAACCACCAAAAGATATCACAATGACCACACCTTAAAATAAAATCCCCGTGTCTATCCGCCAAGCGAAATTCCTCTTGAGGAGCGTAGCAGCTAAGCGCTGGAAAGAGTTTGATAACGCTGCAGCTAGCAAAATGCAGTATCCAATCCCCGTCTCATGCAGGCAGAAGCAGACGAACTTTTGATTGCAGGCTCGTGTTTACACTCTGGCCAAGGGAAAAACTCTGTGGGCTGGTTGCATTCAAAAACAGGGCTTTCATGGCCTCGGTTATTCCCCAACGTTGCATTCACAAAGCCGGAGATATCCACTTTAGAGCATTTTGGGGCATGCCAAGTCAAAGCTCAAAACAGGGATTGTGGAATTTACCAGGCTTTGCCGCAAGCCACACCTAAACAGGACGGTCGTAAATGCCATGCCACCCACTCAGGCAGATCGAGAGATTAGAAGTTTGAAGAACCCCCTTGGCTGTCAGCCGCTTAGATCTTGACCTTGTCCCTGACCCTGTCGATCCAAGAACCCTCTTTACCTGAGACTCCAGCGGACGGTAACATTGAGAATGTGTTGGCAAGTTCAGTTTATTGAATTGCCAAGTCTGGCTCGGCAATCTAGACCCCGTGGTGCAGACTGGCCTGATTGTCCTGTAAAAAGCAGTGTCTTAATCACAAGCCTTAATTTACACGATAGCAATACCGCATATTGCTTCGACGCGCCCGTAGACGTGCATAATCACCCACCGTCTTCATGCGCTTAGCAGTCAGCATCTTAATGTCTTGGACGACAAAGAATGGCCTGACCTGAACTATTGAACACGAGATTTAAACTAAGGGGGAGATTCTGGGGGAAAGGGATGTGGGCGTAATATACCTGAGGAGCCCTTATCGCCCGGACGCTGTTCAACTGATATATGGGCAAGGTGCCGCAATCTCACTTGTGCTTCTGCATGGGAATCCCTAGAGATCCTTGACCCTTCACAGCACGCACATCACATTCGTTTTCTTGTTCCAGTCTTTCGTTAAACTGCCTACGCCGCTTTCTTTTTTACAATGTCGTTTCTTCGTTTTGCTGCACTCGGTGCAGCGTTCCTTCACTTGTCTTCGGCGAGCGTTATCGTCCGCAGGGATCTGACGCCGCCTGAAACTCCCAGAGAGGGCTGGACGTACCTGGGATGCTATGTCGATAGCGTGTCAAAGCGTGCTCTCGATGGGCCTGTGTACTACAACACTACGGGCCTCACAGCGGAGACCTGCGTGGCCTATTGTGTAGGTCTTGGCTATGCTTTTGCTGGCATGGAGTACAAGCAAGAGTGCTGTAAGTGACGTCTCTCGTACATGATTTGTGAATTGTGACTGATTTGTTTCAGTCTGCGGCAGTAAGAGGCCTACCACTAAGGCACCCGAGTCTGATTGTAGCATGCCATGCCCTGGTGATGCTAACCAGCCTTGTGGCGCTGGTGATAGACTCACTGTTTTTGGGAAGTCCTCTGCCGGAGGTACTGCTGTGCCCTCCGGAGAACCCTCTGCGACTGGATCTGCTACGAGCTCTGCTGTCGCGACCACTGGGCCTGTTGCCACCAATCTGCCCGACAATTGGGCCTATCGTGGCTGCTACATTGACCCTCCCGGCCGTGCCCTTTCCGGTTTTGGTACTTCATCGTCTATGACTCCTCAGAAGTGTATCGCCACTTGCATTGAGAATGGTTTCAAGATCTCTGCTGTTGAGTATGCTGAGGAATGCTACTGTGGCAATGCCCTCAACAACGCTGCTTCCAAGACCAAAGAGTCTGACTGCAACATGCCTTGCAAGGGCGACAGCAGTCAGATGTGCGGTGCAGGAAATCGTCTGTCCCTCTACTCCAATGGAGACTTTGAGACCTACCCCATTCCCGTTGCTCAGAAGAATGACCTGCCTGGTGATTGGGAGTACAAGGGCTGTGTCTTTGATAACAACAACCCTTATGTTCTCAAATGGTTGTATGAGGATACAGCCAGCTATGCTACCAGCAACATGACTATCCCGACCTGTCTCGCCCGCTGTCAGAAATTCGGCTACTCTGCTGGTGGTGTTGAATACGGTCGACAGTGCGTTTGTGGCGATCTCAAAGCCGTTGAGGCTAGAGGTGATATCTGGAAGGATGACAGCTTCTGCAGCATGGCATGCCCTGGTAACCGTAACTACACATGCGGTGCAGGCAACCATATCAACTACTACGAGTGGACTGGCACTTCACTCAACACCTTCCACTACGCATCTGGCCCTGCTGCAGGTCGCTATGATCACTTCTCTACCTCTCCCATCATTCCCCTGATCAGCTCTGTTGGCATCAACGACAAGGTTGTCTTTGTTGAGAAGCACGGTACATCGCAGGATAACACTGAGGGTTCATTTGAGTTTGACTACTCTACCAACACCTACCGTGAGCTTGCTCTCAAGACTGATGTCTTCTGCTCTGCTTCTTTCACTCTTCCTGACAAGGCTGGCCGTATCATCAACATCGGTGGCTGGTCCGCTGAGTCAGTCTATGGTATTCGCTTCTTCACTCCTGACTCACCTCAAGGAGTTGACAACGGCACCAACGTATGGGAAGAAGACTTCTCACAGCTGCATCTCTTTGACCCTCGCTGGTACCCCACTGCCATTGTCCTTTCCAACGGTTCCATTCTTGCCATGGGCGGAGAGTCTGGTTCTGATGCCCCTATTGTTCCCTCTGCTGAAGTTCTCCCTCACCCCGCTGGTGTTACCAAGTCGACTTACCTCGACTATCTTGAGCGCGCTGAGAACATTGGCCGAACCAACTCGTACCCTCACATGGCTATCTTGCCCTCTGGTGGTATCTTCTTCACTCAGTTCAACGAGTCTCGTATCCTTTCTCAGGTCGACTTCCAGTCTATCAAGAAGCTGCCTGATATGCCTGGTCAGGTTGACAACCCCTTGACTGGTCGTAACTACCCTCTTCAGGGTACTATGATGGTCATGCCTCAGAAGGCTCCCTACAGTGATCCTGTTGAGGTTCTCATCTGCGGTGGTACCACTCACCAGCCTGGCAATGATGCTCTTGACAACTGTGTCACCATGGCTCCTGATACCCCGGGTGCCGAGTGGACCATTGAGCGCATGGTAAGTTCTCAGTCTCTTCCTATTATCACGTGTACTAACTTTTATAGCCTTCCAAGCGTGTCATGCCCAACATGGTCGCACTTCCTGATGGCCGCTACCTCATCCTTGGTGGAGCTCAGGTCGGCCGTGGTGGCTTCGGTCTGGCTGACAACTCCAACCTCAACGCTGTCATGTACAACCCTGAGGAGCCCCTTGGTCAGCGTATGACAGTCCTTGCCAACACAACCATTGCCCGCATGTACCACTCTGAAGCTGTTCTCCTCAGCGATGGAAAGGTTCTTGTCTCCGGTTCCGATCCTCAAGATCAGGGCAAGCATCCTCAGGAGAAGCGTATTGAGTATTTCTGGCCCGACTATATGCTGTCCGGTGCTGCTCAGCCCAACTTCACCCTTACCGATCGTGACTGGGTTTATGGTGGGAGCTACACTTTCACTCTCACCTCTGACCTCGAGGCAGGCGCTTCAAAGATGCGAGTGTCTCTCATGGCCTCTGTTGGTGCCACTCACGGTGTCAGCATGGGTCAACGCACCCTGTTCCCTGATGTCTCCTGCAG
This sequence comes from Fusarium sp. NRRL 53497, assembly GCA_013184445.1. Classification (NCBI taxonomy): domain Eukaryota; kingdom Fungi; phylum Ascomycota; class Sordariomycetes; order Hypocreales; family Nectriaceae; genus Fusarium; species Fusarium sp. NRRL 53497. The sequence goes on along the minus strand of JABCJZ010000497.1, from coordinate 5,897 downwards.
TGGTAAGACCTGCACCGTGAAGGCTCCTCCCAATGCCTTTATCAGCCCTCCTAGTTGGTACCAGATGTTTGTGCTCGATGGACCTACTCCTTCGCATGCCATCTGGGTCCGAATTGGTGGCGACCCAGGACGTCTGGGCGAGTGGCCCAAGCTACCTGGCTTTACTCCCCCGGGTATGTAGGTTGGTCTGTAATGTCAAGTGTAATCAGAAGCAGTTGCTTCTACGATAGCATGATTGATCTGATGGGGCATATTATAATAATCATCAGAACGGGTGAGTTTTCTTTTTCTGACATTGTTTATTTTCTATCTTCTTAATTCTCAGGTCTATGGCCTGCAACTGTACCTGATCCAGTTGGATTTCGCACGCATGCAACAGCGTTGTGCAGAAGTGTTTCTTTGTGTATTTCTATCATGTATATATTCAATTTGCATTCTTATCTGATGTCATCTTGTTTCTCTATGGTCCGTAATAAGTTGAAAAACTTAACATTCGCATTGAGGTTGAAGGCACATGTTGGTCATTCAGTCTCAGGTGACCGCGATGAAACTCAGTGGCAGAAATGCATTGGCCACGGACATAGAAGGAATTGTGAAGATCTTTCACAGAATTCCGGGAGAACAAACGTAGAAATGAGGTGGTTGGGGTCGGTCATGACGAGCGCGTTTGGGACGACACGAAAACGACACGTACATATCGCGATGTGTCTAGTCTAGCACTATAGGGTAGTGTTTACAAATGGCGACGAAAAGGGAACTTATGGCAGTAGCACAAAAAGGCAAAAGATGATTTCTAAAATTATATGAGTTATCGGTAATTTGATATTAGTTGAAAGCCTTTTCCCCTTAAGCTTTGAGACTTGAATTGAGTGCTTGGGAAGCTTAAGTCAGAACAAGGATATTTAAGTAGAAGAAAACAGGCTAAATTCCATCCTGATTATAAGTAAATCAATTTTGAATGGTCTGTGTATTAATCTAATAACTTTTTAATAATAATGCTATTTTACCAAGATAAACATTTTGCTATTTTAATTATTGCGTTTATTATAAAT
>JABCJZ010000496.1:0-17728 GCA_013184445.1 Fusarium sp. NRRL 53497 | reverse complement strand
GATCTACATATCCAAGCAATAGCGCATAAGATCAGCTCACCGATTGCTTCGCTAGCGGGCCCCGTTTTCAACATGGCTGAACAGGCCCCGGGGAGACAGAAAACGTCGGACGCTGCGCCCTAATCTATTCAACGCCTAAATGTTTTATAAAGTACATCAAAGTAAATAGAATGAAGACTAGCTGTTAAAGTGAGCTTCAGTGATTCCAAATATATATAATATATATAATAATTAATTTTATATTATATTATTACAATAAACTAAAGGAAGGTTATGTTGATGGTGTTGTGGTGTGAGTAGGTCATCGCGTCCAAAGTTTTCTGACACCCCGTAGACAGGGTGGAGAGGTAGCGGGTGATCTGCTACTACCCCTAACTAAATTGATGAGACTCGCCACAATAGAAGTTGACCCGTGCCGATCATCGACTCGAGGAATTCACCTAGGTTTAAGCCAGCTACAGGCCACAGGGATCTGTTTTGTCAAATTATGGATATTCCGGTCACATCAGTAATGCAATTGGCAGAATCTTAATATGGTATAGGCCAATTGGGCTCACCAGCATATTATGGATGTCACACCAGTTGTAAGATACTCCTTCTTGTATGTTGTTTCTATAGCATAATCAGTACCCAGTTAGCAGGAAGCTAATAAAACAGACCCCTGCGGCCTGTAATAAGCCAATGAAAATAAATAACAAACACGTAATAGCTTCAGACCATTTTAGACCAAAGTTTAGCTCGCAAAGCCGGCTTATACCCACCTTCCTCAAATCACATCGCTAAATTTTATAGCCTTGGATCCACAGGGCATGGTGAATTTCGTGAGTCAACGCGGTAGTCCTTTTTGTCAATAGAACTAATCTGTGGTAATGTACTCTTCTTATTCAAATTACTATAGGCCCATGGTATCTTTCAAAGGGAGCCGTGATACTGACGTTGACAGAAGCGATCGCTGAGTCCCTCGGTCACGGAGCCGTGGATGTGAGAATGTTCACCTCAATACCCTTGCAGAACTTTTCAGGGGATAAGTATGTAGTTAATGGCCAGTGTAAATTATTTCCCCGGAGGCTTTTTGCCGCGAGTTTCATGGATTCATGTCACTTGTCTGAGGGACCGAGCGTAACCATGCTTATTTCCGCTAGTTTGAAGACCTCTAGTGCGGTCTAGGACGAAGTTATGACAAGCTCAGCCCTAGCGCGTATTCCCATACGAGTCCGTCGTGCGATATGCCCAGGTCCGGAACAAAAAGTCCATGAGCCCCGAGTCAGCCCCAGACCTTCCTTTTTCAATTTAGCGCCAACAAAATTATGTTATTGGTCACTAGCCACAGCGGGCGGCTGGATATTTATTGGCTTAAAATACTCTGCTCCACTATGGCTACCTTGACGCTGTCGGACTAACCGTTTTGCCGAAGCCCAGTTTCTCCACTCCAGCTACCTGTTCACAATCCACAATTCACGCAATCTACACCCGTCATTCAATCTCCTCTCAACCCCTTGCCATAGTTAACTCTGCTCCGAAAACATTCTTCTTCATTCAACACATCCATATCCTCCCATACCTCCTCGCCTAGAAGCCTTTCCTCGATTTAGCTCGCCTCGCCTCGACCCGACCGAACCCTTCCTCAACAATGCTCACCGAAAGAAGCCCGTGAATCGCGCTACAGCCGTTGTAAAATTCCGGATTATACCCACGCAGCGAGCGCGTTCTGCCTCCTTTCGTGGAATAACCGGGGCTTGTAGAAGGGACCTGCTCAGATCTCGCAGTTCATCTGGAGTCTGAGGCGACCTAGCAGTTCATCTGGAGGTCACAGGTAGCCTGGCAGCGAAGCCGGCTTCTCTTTGGCCTGCGTTGTCGAGTTTGGGGATTCGTAGGTAAGTCCCAAGATTTGTTATACTAACCCTTTTGTATCTTCGCAGTCAGTGGTATGTAGTTTACTGCACGCACTATGGCGACTCCATCATGTATCGACATTGAACAAACAACAGCCGTCGTTGAGTGGGAGTGGGACGGTGCGACGCGTTCCTTGGCCACCCCAGATCCAGACAATGTTGCGATACGATTTACGTTACATATCGATTCGACCCATAACCAACATCGCGCTCACTTCGAGATAATCGTCCCTTTCAGATTTAAAGACAAGCCAAGTGGTGCGGCGGTTTTCCTCCGTATCAGCCCTTTATTCATCACTTCTTTCCGCTTTTCTACAAACATCGACCCTTCGGATTCCATAAAGCAGCGATTTGACTCTGCCACATGTCTCGAGTTTGAACTGAGCAATATTATTACCGTACTCGTCCCCAGCTGCGTCAAAGAGCCAATATCGGCCTCCCGGCCACGCTCTGGCAAGGTTCTTGACTCTCTCTATGAGCTATCCCGTGTCACTGCTCTGCGAATCTATATCCAAGATTCTCTATTGTCCCTCAACGAACTCAATTCCATCAGCGACAGAGTAGCAAAACGTCAGCTCGAACCCTTTTCTGGCTCTGAGTATGATATTTCGCGCATGTTCAGTGGCAGTGGAGCAAAGGCCACAAACCTCGCTCCACCCAAACCACCATCATACGAGAAAGCGACGACCTTACAACCGCTGAGCGCTCCCTCGTATCAACGTAAACGACCTCGACAAGACAGTCTACAAGGGCCTGATAACATCAGCCAGGTCTGGGACAAGCTACAGAAGCTAGAGTCGATCATACACGACAAGGTCGGAGAGCTAACAGCCGAGAATGCTAAGCTCCGAGACCAGAAGCCAGAGCTTGGAGAGTCACAAGCTGAGAATGCCCATCTTACAGACCAGTCACAGGTGGTTCTAGAGCTGAGAGCTGAGAACGCTCAGCTTCGAGAAGAGGTAGAGCGTTTGAAGAAAAGGCAGGAGGATCTAGAGGCAGAGGTCGCATTGCTACAAACCGCGCAAGCCAGTGAGAACGATGCAGAGGAGGTTGCAATAATAGAAATACGAGACGATATTGAGTCACTGGAACGTAGAGTGTCTTGGATCGAGAATGGAAAAGATGAATACTTGATCAGGCAAATAAAGCAAGAAATCTTTGATGAGTTAGCAACGCGTGTTTTGGGTGGCTAGACGATCGCATCAAGGTGCGTTATTAATCCAGAATACCAAGGCACTTTACTGACAACACGTCAGGAGTGAACAATGAGCGAGATGAGATGACAGTAGATGACGCCACGATCACTGCTTTTCCAACATCACACAAACTTGACAGGACGAACAACCCTGATCGTCCCTGCGAACATTTGTCTATATCATACGGCTCCAGCGTGACCTCCCATCGCAAGCTGATCTGGTCGCCCTTCTAAACAACCGACCGAGACTACTACAATGAAGCACACACATTGTGTAAATTTGTTACTGTAAGCCGATGGTTTGATAAAGCTTGTAAATCCTTACTGACTATTCTCGCTAGTGAGAAGCAAGCCGACTTATGCTTAGATGATTTGCGACCTAACCCCTCTCCCCTGCGCTATAGGGGGCATTTAGCGTCACAAGATTAATACCGGCTGAATATTTGATTAATTCGATCCAGCGCATATCTTGCTCCCAGTAATTAGAACCTTCAGATTGTACCTATCTTTTTTACATTATAAATTATCTTCAGGGAGGAGGAGAATATTGGTAATTTATGCGTTGGTATTTTTTCTTCTTACGATATTTGCTAAGAACCTGCTATATATGGCTTCGTGTCCACGCCGCAAATCTGCCTCAATACCGACACAAGATGACGCCGATGGACGTCGACAGCTGCTGCTGGTGGAGGGGACACTTAGATAGGAGCGGGGCATATGCCTAACCATACTCCGTCGGCAGCGTAAACGACTTGACCAGCAAGGACAAGATGGTCCTTAACAGCGAAGGGGGGACAGACGTCTGGGAGTACAAGTCGCATACCATCAAGTTCAGGAAGTGCAATATCACACCAACGTATTACCTCAATGTCGAGGGCTGCTTCCCGTTGACAATTAAGGGGAGTTCCCGCAACGGCTACATTATAAAACTCTTACATCTCTCCAAAATGTATTTAAAGCACGCCACTCGAGAACCTTGCAATCTCGTCGTCCAAGAACACCAGCTCAAGCACGGTCTGTGATCATCAAATCTGATGGCTTCCGTAGCTCAGTTGGTTAGAGCGTCGTACTAATACTTCATTCCTAGTATCTGGTAATGCGAAGGTCTCAGGTTCAAGCCCTGGCGGGAGCAAAATCCCAAGCGCCATTCAGATATTCTTTTTGCTACTAAACTTCTGCTGAACTGCCAATGGGTATAAAGCTGAAGATTCCGATCCGACGACGCTGGTGGCTCCACTTCTAGGTCGACCGAATGTGGCTGCTGCTTCAGGCTCAGCATAGCATTGTAACAGCGTATCGCCTAATAAAGATTATTAACGGCACAGCAAAGTTCCCGCTTTGCCAAAAGAGAATCGGCACTATGGATTTATTAGCCATGCAGCTTGTTTGGTCTTGGGAGGCTGCTCACTCTCCTCTCTTTCCTCGGACTCGTCCTCTTCCCCCTTTGACTCACTATCGAGGGCGCAGTTTCCCGGGCTTCTCGCTCTTAAGAGGTTCATCTCCAGGGGAGACTGGCGGCGACATATCAGCGCCGCTACGCCTATTTGTAAATCTCATGGGGTCTTCCCGCTAAGTCAAAGCTTTATGGCCTTGGCAGTGATCCAGCGCGGAGTAAGAAAGGGCACGACCTGAGGGTCTGCGTGCACCTCCCAGATAATAAATTAGCCGGCTGGAGGAATCGAGAGGGTCACCTGGTTGTATAAGACAGCGCTTTTCTCAGGGGCATTGCAAACCTCCGACTCTGCGGGGTGAGTTATGTCAAGCGCGGTGCACTTCTCAAGGAGGCAGAACACAGACAAGCATGACTCATCGCCAAGTCTACAGCAGGCTAGAACACGCACAAGCCTTGTGCTATAGAGTAGATTGGGTAATATCGAGCCGTAAAACGAGTCCCCGTCGATGACGACTGTCCTTTTGAAGTACCTAGACTTGGGCTGAGTCTATGATAGACTCGGTCCTCGACATAAATGACGCCTCTAAACTAGTTGTCCCAAACCTATAAAAGACTTAAGAACCTCTGCATTTGCGAACCGTAGAATCCGAGTATAATAGCAAATCTTAACCATGGACTTAATAGTAAAGAATATACTATAATATGTATTCTTTTCTGCGTCTCTTTACTTGCCATAACTTTCAGATGAGCCTGGAGATATTTCGGCGGCTTCTTAATGCCCCACCGAGGGAAACGCCTAGTATTATGAATGGTGAGGATTCTTAAGTATCGGAGAGAGTACTCACCATGTCTTCACGCGAGATCAGCGAGACTGGCAGAATCAAGGTGCGAAGCTCCTAGCTTCTCGGTGGTGTTTATGTCATAGACCGTTCGAAGCTGGGAGTTAGGCGATGAGCCCTTGGGGAATCCTTGGATGTTTTAATTTTAGATTGGCTTGCGAGGAAAATCTCCGATAGCAGCGTAAGTTGGGCCTACAGAGATATTATGCACTTGTTATGACAGAAACCTTTACTCCAGAAAGTTCAGACGTAATATGCGGTGTAATACCTGAAGTTTAGATTATTAACTTTTTTGGAAATAATAATGCCAGTATGAATCCAAGTATTTCGCAGTATTAGAATGGATGTATTTGTTCCTTCAAGTAAAACATGGGATTAACCACAGGAGCGGGCTGTCTTACCCTACAATGGTGAAATCCCACCCAGCAGGGAGCTAATGAAATCTATGATTGGTCAGAACCTTGGAACCAGCTACTTGCAAAGCTAGCTAGCTACCTTATGTGTTCTTTTTTAATGTTCAGGGCTTGAAGTCTCTTGTACCCACAATACTCAACACCAGCCAAGAGGGGATTGGTCTATATCCCGTTGTACCAGACGTCAATCATCAAGACTAGATATCGGACTCTTGCTGTTCAGTGTGGAGTTTGATAATCCCATCCTCGTCCTCCCCGTCCTCGACGTAGTATACTTGTTCCGTTTTGAGGTCATCAATTTTCTCACGAGCGTCCAGTTCCTGGTCTTCTAAAAAGCTCCAGTCTTTCTTGAGCTCCTCGAGCTCACCCTCAAGATCATTGATTTGCTTCTTAACCTTACGACGCGATAGAGTAATAGCCCATGCATCCTTCGCTGCTCTGAGAGCAAACAGGTTTCTATCGGCCCGGATCTCACGGGCCTCGGCATCCTCAAGCGCGCGAAGTGCCTCCTCTTCTTCCTCGGAAGCGGCCTGGATACGCTCTTCGAGAGAGGAGGGAGACAAGGTGGTGATCGAGCGGCCGATGCTGACTTGGCTCTTGCGAGGCCTCTTAGGGGTGTTGCTCAGGAGGGAGCCAGCGCGCTTGTGAGACGGGGTATTGGATCGTGAAGACATTTTCAGATTCGGGGATCTGGGGTGAGCCAAGTTGTTAGTATTCATGGAGAAATTACGGCTGGCCGTGCATGGATGACTTACTGGATTGAGATAAAAGTGAATGCCAGAGAAAGAAATCTGAAAGATATATCAGTGATCTTCTGCAGATGCAAACGCCTTCGCCGTTCTGTAGCGGTGCGCAGTGTGTTACGGCGTGGTGGTGATATTTGTGATTGAACCATTCGTTAAATGGAAAAGAAACAGAAGAGAGGGAAATGAAAGACGGGGGGATTTGGAACTACCAATCAGCTGAGTTAACGCGGGATGATACATCATTTCAACTCAGCCATGTTTGTTCTGTGTCTGTTGAGCCCTTGCAGGCTAATATTCTCAAAATTGCTTGGATGGTGGTGACAGCAGAGTGGGTCGCCTAAGAGAATGAAAATAACAGGCCGCCACGATCAAGGATGTTGGATAGTGCCATAATATATGATAAACCTAGTTGGAAATGACAATTACTGAGAAGACGGCAGGAATTCCAAGTTACAACGCTCTGGTTGTCGGTGTACCAGCGCTGCAACAAGACGAGCATGATGTCGCTGCCTTTACTTGTAACCGTTGGAATCGTATTTGGTGTTGAGGAAACACCCCTGGAAGGATTACAGCAGTATTCAAATGCTGTACCGATTATCCCTGGCACTCTTACGTAGGGCAATTTGCTGGGCCAAGGGTCGCTTTCTAAAACGGTGTGGCTTGCTGGCGCATTTAATTTTTATGATTCTTCTAATCAAATTCCATTGCACTTCCTTTGGACAGGACAGCCTTTTGGATGGGCACCCCAGAGTTATACTGGCCCCGCGATTTGGATGAGGTGGGAATAAGCGTTCAACGTTCATCTGCTTTGACAACTGATGAAGTGGCGTGCCATCGAACAGGAAGAACGTGGGTTATGTTATGAAAGCAATTCACTACGCCCGAGCGATTGGTCAAGAGCTCAGCGGACTGAACGGCGCAAAAGGTGTAAACGAGCCCTAGACTTTACATTCATTATCTTACGATTGTGATCAGAGATCTGGATATACTATTTTGAATCCGTAGAGGAGTTGAACAACAAGCTGATTGCCTCAGCGGCTTGAGTCACGAGATACTACAGAGAGGCTATGAAAAGGCTATATTGGGATGTTGATGTACTTGTTCGGAAAACACCATTGGCAGCTGTATCCATAATGGTGATGATCACAAGCACGAGTATAATTGTAAAACGCAACGGACCAAAAGTTTATCCCACACCTTGGTTCCTGGACCTGCCCTGGATGGCTGGAGTACTCCTCCCAAAGCTCCATCATCCCTTGGCTTTATGTATTCAGCTGTTTTACAGATATTGTCGTTGAAATCCCTCCAGCACATGTTCTTACGTTGTCTGGTAGCATGGTCGTGTTGTGTCGTTGCAGCCTGTGCCGTGTGCTCGACGTCTGTGGTACTATGCCCCGCCCGCCTTGTGGCCTAGGCCAGGTTGATCTAGGAGATGTGGACATGCCGCGGCCTCAGCAGTCTCAGTAACTCGGACTTTGAACACAATCAAGCTTTTCGTTTTCACCGTTCGGCCTTTCCGGAGTTGACGATCGGCATAATCGAAACAACAACGTCCGCAGGCCAATCTATTCATGCACCAGACCAATTCAGTTCTCTAAGCCTACGATAGGAGGTGCCCTACTTTCGAAGGAAAGTTAGAAATCCAAGAATTAAAACCATTACCCTACACCCGTGGAGTGGCCCTCGTAACCTTCCAAAAGCGGCAACAAGTTTTATGGCGCTTGCATTAGCGTTCAGCGAGCCAATTAAAGAGGCGCATTTATTAGCTCTATGGAGTTGTGGAGTCGATTGAGGTCTGACTGTCTGAGGGAGAAGTAATAACAAGGGGGAAATTTGATTCAAGAATTCTTCTGCCTGCAGGCAACCATATTTCGATTTTGACTTAAAAGACTACTTTCTTCCAACTAAATCTGACTACTCTACCTCCAACTTACTATCAAATTTCTTAGACGTAGCCAATTCTGCTGTCATGGGTCCCATCAGTGTCTTTGCCCGATGGCGACCGCTCGAGCAGTCAGAAGCTGACGTCGGGGAAATCGACCGCAAGACATCACCGGATCCCAGCGACTTACTATCGGTGACCATAAAGCGTCAATATCCAACTGGGAGCCGTCCTTGGACGAGTTCCCCAGCATTCCACTCCATCTTCCACCCCGAACATCACAATCACCAGGTGTACGAGGCCGTCGTTGCGCAAAATATCTCCAAGGTATTACGCGGCGAGAACTGCAGCCTTTTTGCGTACGGCCACTCAGGTAGCGGCAAGACGCACACAATCATGGGGTACGACTTCCAAAACACTAAAGAGCTTGGCCTATGTCTGGCCGCCGCGAAGCAACTCTTTGACGCGCTACATTCTCTCAACGAGCAGAACAAAGAACAAAAGCTTGGCCTTGGGTTCAGTTTATTTGAATTACGCAAGAAATCCGCCTTCGATCTGCTCAATCATCGAACTCAATGTCATATCCGCCAAGGCCCTGACGGTAAGGTCCATATTCGTGGAGAGACCGAGATGCTTGAGGGAGGTAAAGTGCGAGTCTGCCCCATTGTGCAGGTTCCATGCTGGGGATTTGAACCGTTTCGACAAAAGCTTGTGGAAGCCATTGGTCAGCGAGCTCAGGGCTCATCGAGCGTCCACGATCAAAGCTCAAGAACACATGCTGTACTCGAGCTAGAGGTTGTGAGCCAACCGCTGGTTGATGCACGTCATGCTCTGTTTGACCGACAATCTGAGCTTGTGCCTGTGGGAAAACGTGCAACAGACATCAAAATAGAGGAGTCGACGAAAAGCATCATCCGTACGCCCGACGGCGGATATGTACCTAATCCGGACTACAAAAAAGACCAAGAGCGTATAAACGCGGTCGAGGCAGAACAAGCTCAGTACGAGGCTCGGATTACAGAAGCCGAAAACAAAATTGAGGAAATCTTTGCGTCACGCAACGCCCCTTGTCTTGGTGCAAAGATGGTGTTTGCTGACCTTGCCGGTGCAGAGTATTTTGAGGGCAACGGATCTGGACCGACATCTGTGAAACAGACTCCACAAGAGCGTCAAGAAGGTCGACAAATCAACAGTGACCTGATGGCATTGAAGGAGGTGATGAGGGCCTGGTCTCGAAATGAAACAAGGGTACCGTTCCGATCATCGACTTTGACAATGGTACTTCGGGATCATTTCATGAGTACTGGGAAAGGCAACTCTACAATCATCGTCACACTCTCGCCTGCAGCAGATCAGTATGCAGCGACGCTGAATTCTCTCAAGTACGCAAGCCTGGTTGGAGCCGCTGGTACTTAGGGGTAACTCTGTATGGTAAATGCCAATCGCTGGTAGAGTGAGGTTATAGTACGTTGGAAGGTTATGAAGCAGAAAGTAGATCAACGAGACGTCAGATTTGACCATGACTTATCAGTTACATGGATCGATATTTTGTGAAAGCTCAAGTAGAATATGTTTCCCACATAAGTGTTCCTGCAGACATACACAAGTGTCAACCTATAGAATCCCATTGCTATGCGATCAAGACACTCTGTCCGATTGATTGAGAACATACCAATTAATATTAGGACTATGAAACTTCTTACGACGTTTAATCCAAAGCAAACAAATGAGGCTAAATAAACTAACGATAACGGGAGCGTTACTGTAGAACTATGTTAGTCATATGAATCGATCAGTCTTGAATAGGTACTCACTAGTTCATCGAATTGATGGTTGTTGGATGCGTCTGCGGCAAACAAAAGATAACGCCAATGAGGATCAAGAAAATGACCAAGTATACGTTGATGGCGTAACCGAATTTGCCAAGGTTGAAGTAGCGATTGGGTAGCTTATCGCGTCGTTGGGAAAGAAGTAGTGCCTATGGGATGACATAAGAGAGGTTCAACATGAGACACATTGCATTGATAATAGAGTTAAAAGCTGCTGTGCTTGCGGCGCAAAGCAGGCCGTAGATCAGACAAAAGCCAGCTGAGAGCAGAGTAGTTCTCCAAGGAATACCGCGTTTGGTATCAATATGTGCCCAGTAGGGGGAGAAGAGAAGTCCTTGCTGTGCCGGTGTTAGCATTCGTGATGAAACGAGAGGTGTCTACTTACGTCACGAGCAAAAGCCCAAGTGATACGACTGCAAGTGACCCATTGACGAGGAATGCATGCTACAAGACGAATTAGCCAATACATATGGGATGATAGAATGAGTCGACTTACTATAGTACAGAAACGTTAAGTAGGCTTGTACAGCTGTTGCTGCTGATTTACTCTTGGTAGCCTGGTAGAAGACCTCGAAACTGGGCAAGAATGATGTTTGGACGGCCGCTATGTCGTCAATGCTGAACAAAATAGCGATAGTCCATGGAACAACGATTACGAGACTCATGACCATAGCCATGCTCCTGAAAGCCAGTTAGCACTAGTTTGAATCGCCTTCTGGAATATTGTTGACGCACAAGACTTGAGGAACTTTGCGTTCCGGGTGAGGTAGTTCCTCAGAAATATGAGCAACTGCGCCATTGGCTGAATAGCAGTACAATACAGCGGCGATAGAGAGAAGCCAGCCAGTTCCAGCATTCCATCCGCTGACTCCACGGTTCTCTACCAGTATAGATCCAGGGGCATAGTCACCGTCTGCCATGCCGAGGGAGAGCGCAACAGTGAGGGCAAAGCCGATAAGGGAGAATGCCGTGGCAGACTTTGTCATGTAGTCGAGGTACTTTTGCTTGATGGTGTAGATGGGGATGACTGTAATTCGCGATTGATCAGATTCTGAAACATATCGCGTGTCAAGAATGCAACGCAAGACTTACGTGACAAGATGATCACACAGATATAACAAAGATATACCTGATAACGCTCTTGCGCAAAGTCGGGAAACCATGCAGCCGCGCAGCCAAAAGCCGAGATAGCTGTGTAGAGGGTGCCGGAGCATGTACCGATCCACCACGCGATGATAGTGATCATGCCTGTCACATACGCGGCAAAGTTTCGAGTTTTGGGCGGAGCAAGGATGTAAGCAAAGTGATACTGCCCACCCTCAGATAGGAATGCAGAACACAATTCGCCCAGACGTAAAAAGACGATCCATTGGGCGAGCCCGGCGATGATGACAGCGAACAGTGCGGTTACACCGCTCCGTATACGAGGACCAGGCCGGAGGAAGAGGCGAACGTAAGCCACGAGTTGGAGATACTGCAGGTAAAGAATTGTGAGTACAGCTCTTCGGTGACAGTAAAGATCTGACAATAGATTCGGGGGGACAGACCTGTAGGTCAAAGACAAGGCACCCAGCCAAGAGAACGATCGTTCGAGTTCTGCCTTGTGCCCTTGAGCTCGAAGACGACTTTCGTCCAAGTCAATGAGGGAACCCGTTTCAACCGAAAGGACACGGGTGAAGCCATCTGCTGTGACACCAAGGCCTTCGGATGCTTTCTTGTCCATGATGCTAATGGTCTGATTGATTTATTGTCTAATTTGAAAAGATCCTGGATATCCGGTGGAACGATGCTTGTTATTAAAGGCTGAGCTCACGGGTCTCGTATCATGGCTATCGGTCTCAGCACGCGGGGGGGCGCCTATCAGAGAATCAGATAAACAAGTTTATGCCTTATGTAGAAGTAAAGGGGCGAGGCAAAGATAACGAGCGTGGCCCTGCGGCTTGGTGGTCGGTCTCAAGTACCGATACAGTGGCTGGTTACCAACACCTGCCCCGATTTCCCCGTGGGGAAGCAAGGATCCATTAGCTTATCGAGGCTGTCGCAGAGCGAGAACACTGCTGTAATCTCCCGTAGGATAGGTAGAGGAGGGGCATATGACCCCAAACTCAATTTGCCAGTACTTCCTACTTAGGAAGCACTGGACACCATATCGCCGCTAGCCTTTGTCAGTCCCTGCTCAAGTGGCGTGAGTCATTCTTGATATCTCATTAAGGCTGTAGTAGCAACTACATCTGTTGTTTATCTTGTTGGCAATTCCCTGGTAGCGCAAGGACAAAACTTCCCTTCGGCCGTTCAACTGCTTCGGGCAATCATGGGATTACTACCACTGGCGTGTGCATTCGTTGAGGGTCTAGATCAACGAAATATCTATTTATTGTTCATATACAAACCGTTGTGAGAGCTCAACCAGAATATAGTTCCTGCAAAAGTAGTCCTCCAGACCCGGAAAGCGGCTGTCGTTCCCATTCCACTGTCTCATACCCTGGTTGGACTTCTGCCACCTCTTCTACCACCTGCCAGCGGCCTGTTTCCTGATTCTTATCCAAATAGCGAAGTAAAATGCGAATGCCACAATCCTCAAAAACGCATTCACGACGTCGTAGGCGCCACCACTGCTCTACTAGCGTACCTTCTTGTGCGTTCATTCTCTCAATATCACGATTTCTCATGGGTAGTAAGTAGAGCGAGGTAGTATTCCATAGCCCGTCCTGGCCAGGATAGTCTCTCAATAACCGTAACGCGTCGTCTCGTGTTAGAGGGTCCCGACAAAGCATGGCTATGTTGAAAAGCTGCTATGCAATACCACACTGAAGGGACAACGCAAAAACTGGATTATTAGACTCTCGATTGGCAGTCCGCAAGGCAGCATCGGTCAGAGATAAGAATTCACGGAAGAAGGATGTTTGCGATCGCAGCATCTCAACGGAAAAATAGTTTATAGGGTTTTCGATGGCATGGCTGGCCAGGTACTGCAAGCGTATCTGCAAAGCCATCAGGCATGCGGGCGATTCGGCATCGGCCAGGACAATTTTGTCAAAGAGGGGTAGAAACGCAGTATCCCACAGTTGCAACTCCTTCTGCGAATCCTTACAGAGCTCTTGGATGCGACTGTTTCTTAGAAGCTGCGAAAAGAAGTTGCTGATGGCGTCTGGATTTCCTATGTCTGTTATAGACGAACGTTGTAGTGCGTCGGCCATGATGGATATTATTTCGGTTTGATGATAGCTACTAGAAGTCCAGTATTCTTCAAAATCATCGAGGGAGTTGAAAGTTGCAGGGATCTGCCTGTTCATAGGTGAACCAGACAACCGACTTAAACGGCACATGAATACCTCCATCGAATGGCTTCTCCTACGCAACAGGCTAGTAAGGTTTGGAAGAGAGGGGCCCTAGGCCACTCTTCCACGAAGGACAGTCCGGACTTGTGTTGATAGCTGGGTAACGACAATTGCCACAGCTGCGAGGAGAGGTTTTGGATTTGGAGCCAGTGTCGTCACCAGAGATTGTGCATTCTCGCCTGTTAAGAGAGTAAGCAGAAGAGTTAGCCAATGATTGATGTGGTCTAGAACGGCTTGTCGATGCCCCTCAGACTTTCGAAGAATAATAGTAGTAGCGATAGAAAGACTGCATCTTGAGGCGAAGCTCGCTGATTCTGGAGCTTCAATGATTGGCAGTAATATGTAACGGCATGGAAGTAATGTTTTTCTTTCTGAGCAACCAGCCGCACAAGTACCGATATTGAGCGGAGTGGCTTGCAACCGGAATGACGATGCCATAGGCTTAGCGCACGGATAGCTGTGACGGCTGAACGAAAGATGTCGTTGCTACGAGCGAGCTGCAGTAGGGTCACCCTCCATAGATCGTCCTTCGCTGTTGCATTGAGCCAGGGCCCTTGCACCAGCCCTACGAACTCTTGGAAGTAGAGATGTGCTGTAGGTATCCTGGAAATTGACCGAGTCTGGGTGAACTTGCAATTGTATCGCAACTTTGGAACTTGTTGTAGAAGGGTCCTTTCTAATATTCTAACGAAGCTGAACAGGGCCTGTCAATTTTTTGGGTTTGAAGCATAACCTTCGCAATGTCCTCGGATTTTGAGACAGTTGCTGCAATGCGGCTTAGCCTCATCGCACTTGATGTGACGCTTTTTACACGTGATGCATCCTGTTCGTACTTTTTGTGTACTTGTGCGAGAGTTTTTCGGATTATTCTAATTACTCTGAAGCATCGCGTCCATCTTCTGCGGCACAGAATAGGCCTAATCCAGGAAGAGATTTGCTTCCTTGATAACCAAGGCTTGAGGAAGTGTCGGAACAGACAGCAGACAAAGATGCCTGCGGAAGGAACTATTCATAGTAAAGATTTCACGATGAAGATCATGGCGAGCACACACTTGACTGAATTGCGCTTGATCTTGACTCTGTCATTATCTCAATTCAAGACGAAGAACATGACATCAGGCGATAAACTTTCTTTTTTTAGGGGGTAAGTAGGCGACCGATAATATAAGATAAGACAACGTCCCTGCCACCATTTAGCCGCGAATGCTCCCGAATAAGCAAGGTCGTCGTTTCGCTAAACGACACTTTTTAGATGCCAACAATATGTCATTCAAATTAGGAGCAGTCATGCCAAATCAATGTCGTGTTTTCTATTTTTAGTGAGTTCGTATAAATCGCTCGCAGCGTCGTTGGGGAATTAATTGGAAGCGACACCAACCGCACTTGGCAAACACAAGGATGCGGCCATCCCCAATCAAGCACAAACTGAATTAGACTCAACCTTTTTCCTCGGCCAGCATGATCAAGTTTCATTCGCCGGCTAGGTCGGATCACAGTGAACAATACTTGCGTTTTCAGCTGCCCATGAACACCCCGATCATTCGCCTCATCAATGATGCAAACCAACTAACTGAGGTTACGCTGTCCGCATGCACAGGCCACTGTAGGAGCGGAACAAAAGCCACGCCGCACACCAAAGGCGCCGCCACGGCTGAAAAACACGCTCCAGGTCTAGACCGCCGTTCACGCAGCGCGTTCAGAGACTAACAGTGGAGCCCTGAATTCACTAGAAAGCCTGCACGACGGCCGCATATATATTGATAGCGCACCGACGCCTCCATTTAGGGCTTTTCAATTGCAACCTGTCGAGCCGGAAAAAGTAATTCAACCCTATCTTATTTACTTGTTCTCGCTCCTAGACCGTCATTCCGAGCGTAGGCTCGAGCCACATCAAGTAAGAGCTAACGCATGCGGGCGTCAACATGTCTCGTCAAGGCTAAAACTATGCCAGGTCGACAGAGACAATTTCACTCACCGGTCTATCTTCTGACCGAGAAATCTTGTCTTATCTTAATATACGCTTGGTATTCATCCAGTAGTCGTTAGATGCGAGCAAGCAGCGGAGCATATAAAGGCGAGTGACCCAGACGACTTAGTCAACCTTTGCAACATTGCCAAGTACCTTGAGCCGTTAAATTTACTTTTCGCACAATTAACTTGTCTTGATTATGAGTGAATCTGCAAAGACATACCGAGGCAACTGCCATTGCGGCAGCCTAATCTTCGAGGCTACCCTACCCGAGATCACGTCTGTCTACGTGTGCAACTGTAGCTGGTGCTCCAAAATAGGCTGGCAAGTCTTGGCCGTGACTGATCCCGAGAATCAGTTCAAGATCGTCAAAGGCGATGAAGATTCGCTAAAGACGTATCGTTTCGGTGGGAGGATGCATCACAAGGTACGGCCTACGCAATGAGACACAGACCTTCAGAGATTGATTTGCTAACATGATATGCTGATTTGCGCCGGGCTTATAGTTCTGTCCAACCTGCGGCTCCATGGTCATATCGCGCTACCCAACAGGCCCAGCCGGACATCAGATGGCCCTCAATGTCAGTATCCATGCTCAGCATTAAAGGTGAGACTCTCACGAACTTTGCTAACTTGCCAATGGTAGGCTAGAATGCTGCAAGATTTTGATCCCTGGGAAATTAAGGAACAATCGTGCGAATCACACAGTTCGATCGATGTCGTCTCATGTATCGCTAACTCTTCCTACGTAGGATCGATGGGGCTTCTCGCGGTCCCAGCTACGAGGTACCTCAATTCGATGGTCTTGAGCCTCTAGCTGCGGTCGAGGGCGCCAAGACATACCACGGTAGTTGTCACTGTGGTAATGTGAAACTTGCCTTCAACATGAAGCCACGAGACGAAATATCCCCCGATTCGGTAACAGTATGCAACTGCAGCATCTGTAGACGTGTGAGTCCATCCCCATCCCATTTGCACGTCTTTGATTCAAAGAAGTCAGTTTTCTTCCCAGTGGCCTGCTGACGCTCTTTACCTGTTCTTTCCTCTCCTATAGAACTCATACATATGGACATGGCTTCCCAAAGATCAAGTTGCCATGACCATTCAAGGTTCGCTTACCGAGTATAGCCACGGCGCCAACATGTTTGTCAAGGGCTTCTGCAGCCACTGTGGCGTTAACGTCACAAGCATCCCTCGGAAATTACACGAGGAGGAACTCATGGCCTGCCCAGAGCGATTTATAGATGTCTATAAGAAGGCACAAGAGAACAATTGCGTCAATCTTAGGCTACTGAATGATGTGGATCTATCAATTCTGAAGCCGACGAAGAGGGATGGCTGGAACGACATCAAGCCTCTCTATGTTAACCCTTGAGCATGTTTGCTCTTGGTTGCCGGGCTTTCGGATAGCCCAAGGTTTTGAACGACGAAAGTATGAATAGCTCATCCGAACAATGGCAATTATTACTAGAAAGGCATATTCCAACCATGGTGGCCTTTGTAGTAATTTCAGAATTATGTCTGAAAACGTTCGCTGGCATTTCATTGTACAATTTGCACTTTGCCAGTGGGCTAAGCGCAAACGGTGTTCAGTTTTCATCAGTGTAAATTACAACTTCCAACTCCCTGGTGCTGGGTATTAGCCTCCATCTGTAAATTCAGTGGACTACTGCAAATAATAAATTGCAGCTCGGAAAAATCCTATGACTTTTATTATGCATTGGCTATTTGAGTAAGCGATAGTGTGACGAACAGACTTTTGCACTGAGGGAAGCATAAAAAGAGAGATTTAGGAGACCTTGTTTCTTCTGAGTTCTCATCGTAATGAGAACGGCTTTTTATAGCTAGCTCTTGCCTTTGACAAGGGTTATAAAGCTAGGGTTCATGCCCAGACCAGCATTAGGCCCGGTGATATTCCTGACAGGTAGCTATTTTTCCCTCAATAGACAATAGCTAGAGTTACAGAAAAAATATTAAAGATATCCCTGCCTCTATAAGTTTATAGTTAGAAATTAAAATATTATATAGTAGCTTTTATCTAGCTATTGTTCTGTTAAGTAGCTATCTTGCTGCAAATAGTTAATATTCGCGAGGCCTAAGAGCATGTATTGCACATAAGCCCAATGTAAACTTTTGGTAATTAAAAGATACTATAACTAATAAATATGGATTTATGTTAAATATTAACTACGATTAGAAAATATAGCATTGTCTTTGTAAATATATTTATAT
>JABCJZ010000495.1:0-17122 GCA_013184445.1 Fusarium sp. NRRL 53497 | reverse complement strand
TTTACTTAATATAAACTCTATGACCTAGCCCTCTTACCTTTTTCTATGACCTAGCCCCCTATACTTTAATAGTGCTATTTTAATTTATATAGGAATTTCTATGACCTGGTAGGCCAAGTCGTAGCTGACTTGTTGTTAGGTTATTGATGTGGTTGTGAAGAAGATGGTATAATGGGTGAAGGAGTATCCTAAGTCTAATTAGCTTAGGAGTAAATGAAACAGATCGGGAGTTCTATTTTAATAACAACTGGGCTAATTTGCATTGTTAGTGGAAGGTATACTAGATTATAATTTAACAAGTACCTGAGTCTAGAGCTACGCATCGTGACCTAACTTCCACTCGCGGATTATCATCTAAAGTGCGAGAAGCCAGATTCAGACGCAACAACAGATGGCCGGCTCCCAGTTATCATCCACTACGAGTTGAAGCTACCACCAATAAATAACGTATGTACTTAGACTTATAATAATATTATTAAGTTAAGATATAAAACAAAATCCTATTCTATATTTAAGCTAGCCTTGTTATCTTCTTATCTCAGATTTATGTAAACCACTTAGGAGGATTAATAACCCCAGCCATCTCATCTACTGTTTCTTTCCAAAGAACCTCTTGCACGTGTTGACCTTTTTCGCTCTCGACGAAATCGAATAGTTTCTCTATCTCCATATCACCAAGCAGCTTTCCATGGGTATTGGCCCCAGCGACGACGCCCGCATTGATAGCGATCCAGCCGGCCTTCTCGGGTGATCGAGCGCTCAGAGCCTTTACTACCTTCATGAAAGCCCGAAGATGAAGTGGTAGCACATCAGTCATGCCTGTGTCGACGAGCCCAGGACAGAAACTATTGATGATGACCTTGTCCGGGCCATAGTGCTTCGCAAGCTCGCGGAGGAACAGAACGCAGCAAACCTTACTGTCTGCATAACGTCCGAGAGTATCAACCTCGGTACAACGATCTATGTGATCAATGACTCCTTCACCTTCCTTCAAAGGAATCTTTTCAGCAAGAGACGTCAAAGCATACTGGCGGCTATTGGTCCAGGTGACCTTTGATGGTGTCCCAGTCTTGGTTGCCGTGGCCTCGAGAAGTGGAAGAAGGGCAAGCGTAAGGGCGACATTGGAAAGATAGTTGACTTGCAAATCCTTCTCATGTTTAGAGTTTGACAACTCCTTGTTGAGCGTGCCAATCCCCGCATTTGCAATTAGCAAGTGCAGGTCCTCAAAAGTGGTTGTGAAAATCGACGCGAAGTTCGTCACGCTTTCATAACTCTCCATATCAAGTTCCAGAACCTTGACGGTGGGTTTGGGGTTGGCAGACTCAATAGCTGGATCAGATAAGAGAGCTTCGCGAACATTCTCCCCCTTCTGCAGGTTTCGCACAGCCATAACCAGTGTAGACAACTTGTAGCCAAGAAGCTGGCGACAGATTTCGAGTCCGATGCCTGCTGTCGCACCAGTCACAATAGCTGTCTTGCCTTGGAGGTTTATGCCTGGGGGCAAAGTTGGCACCTTTGGCTGGAAAAATGGCGGCATCGTAGGATGGCTAGTAGGGAGATTCTTGGTGTAGCTGATATTTCAGTGAAGATAGAAGGGTATGTTTGTGAGATGATAGTTGATGCAACTATGTTAAACGGCTAAGAAGAGCATCCGGCAAGCGACATACAGCATGTTTATATAGTGACGAAAGCCGTTCTATCTAAGGGAGTGTAATGGAGTGGGTGGGCTGAACCTCCGCAATAAGTCCGCATGTCGGGCTTGTCTAATACGCCAAACTTAATTTTCGTATTACGGGCGTCAAAGACGGTATTTGATTGTGGGTATCCTAAAGAAGTTAAGAAATGGGTCTTCACTATTACCGACCGTGACCGCCAAGCCAGGGACTGGTTCGTCCTCAAGTCTCTATGATAGCAACCGAACAAGTTATACCAGAGATAAAAATCTTGCCCGCCCACCGCGTTGATAGCATAGTCGTACAGATCATATTGTTCGACGTTGGCCCACCTTCGCACATCCAATTTCCACGACGGATGCTCATGGCACAGGCTCAGCAAAAAACGCATCTCGGGACGCATAATATTCACCCGTAAAAGATAAAAGGTGATTTCATTATCAAGAAGGGGTTTTTATTTTCCATCACACGGAGGAAGATAAAGTAGGAGTATTTGCACCGCTGTAACACCCCTTGAAGTAATCGACGCTTCGTTGGTATATCCGTCTACCTCGATCTTTCTAGTCAAAAATGTTCGTAGATAGCTAATACTTACTGTATGCTCATTGTTCGAACGGTATTAGAATTAATAGCAACATTTGACATAACTGTGCCGAGAGAAATGGTGCGCTTAAGCTAACGTGGAGAAGCAAGTCGTCTGTTTCGTGATGTAGAGCACAGACGGGTTCACTACATTTCACCACACTAACGCACTTATCGGGGTTTAGCATATCTTAAAGCCGCCGACAGCTACTTTACTACCCTAGCTGCAGCAGATTTTCAGATATCTTCTAGTGAAGTCCGCTAGTAAAGCCAGCTGAAAGCTTGAATCATAATATTCAGCGGACTTTCAAGAAACTCTATTTAGCTACATCCGATGTGTATGAGACAATAGTTCAGGAATCATGTCTTTCCTAATATATACAATAACGTAGTAAAAAAACTATTTATACTCTCTCAAACTCCCCGAACATTCATCACATCAAGTTACAACAACGATCGCACTCACTTTACTACATACCGCCGCCACTACAGCCCATCCATCATACCTATCAATCATGTCGCCTACCTTTGACCACACAACGAAAGCCAGCGAGCTTGTGGACTTGTATGCCCCTATCATTGCTGGCAAGACCATTCTCGTGACTGGAGTTTCCGTTGGGGGGCTCGGCGAGAGATACGTCAAACAGGTTGTCAAAGCAAAGCCTGACCTTTTTATTCTGGCGGGGCGCTCCCTTTCAAAATTGGAGACGGTCAAAGCCGATCTCAACGCTACGCACCCACAAGTCAAGGTCAAGATCGTCTTGATGAACCTGCTCTCATTCGCCGATGTCAGAAAGGCTGCCGACACTATCAATTCCTGGGATGATGTTCCTCATATTGACCTCTTGGTTAATAATGCAGGAATTATGGCGGTTCCGTATAACAAGTCCGAGGACGGATTCGAAAGACAGTTTCAGACGAACCACCTCAGCCATTTCCTATTCACCAATCTTCTGATGAAGAAGATCCTATCTTCCAAAGCCCCACGTATCGTTACTGTTTCTAGTAACGTACACCGGGTCGGCCATATCCGATGGGCGGATTTCAATTTTGGTGATGGAGAGCGTTATCAGAGATGGTTATCTTATGGTCAATCTAAAACGGGCAATGCTTTAATGGGGCTCTCCTTGGCTGAAAAGCTCGGTACCCGTGGCCTCGTGTCCTTCCCTATTTGCCCAGGTACCAGTTATACAAACCTCTCGGCCCACGGGGCCTCCGACTTTGCTAGCTTCGCAGCGGACCTTACCGAAATGGATAATATTTACGGCAACAAGTGGGGATGCGGCATGGGTGAGCTTCATTTTAAGGACCCAGACCAGAGCGTCTCCACGCATGTCTTTGCTTCTTTTGATACAAGCATCGTTGGACAGAATGGTGCCTTTGTGTCTGACTGCCACATCGCGGACCAGACCGAAGAAGAAGTTTACCCCTGGGCAACGAGCAAGATTGACGCGGAAAAACTATGGAAGCTTAGTGAGAAGCTGGTCGGTCAGGAATTTCGTTATTAGTCAGGCGCAAAAGTCCTGTATATGACCAACTGAAATGACTGGTCTCGAGCATCCTAGTTGGCCTTTCGAGTCATTAGTACGACTACTCTATGAATTGTGTGTATATAGAAGGTCTCATGTATTGCACCGATAGTAGGACATGTTGATAAATATATTTTCCTCAAGTATCTTTTAGTATTTCGTGGATTCATTTGATTACTCCAAAATAATGTTTGAAAGGCGAAACACAAGAGTAGCGATAAATGCAATGCTGTCCAGCAACCCGTCATCTACACTATATCCACCACTCCAAAAATTTGATAGATGGATGGGCCATAGCTATTTTGAACCCCTTTTGGCGGGGCATACCTATCTGTCACCTCGCGAATGTCAGATGATGGGTCCTGCGTGAATCGTGTATCAAGGATGTGAGCTCACTGCTATCTTTTTAGGATACATGCACGATATTGTAGTTGATAAGTGAGATTCAGGTTACAATCGCCGCTGGAAAGGTCAAATAATAAGCTGAAGTAGTGTCATAGATACCTCCTGGCGAGCTATTGGGTAGAGGGCGATCATTCAGAAGCCCTGAAGCCTAAGACTTGGGAAATAAAACCTAGCTTCAAGCTCTTGCGGAGTTTGAATGTGACTGGATGTCTGGCGGGCTTTTATGAGACCTAAACCCGCTGGTCGGGCAATACCAAAACCCCGAAGTCGGGATGTAGTAGCACACCGATATCCTATAGCGTTCAACTACAGTGGGCTGAAAGTCGACGGTCACGATACTAAAGAACGGACATTGGCATCTTGACCTCGTGAGTTGAAATCTACCTGAAGTAAGGCAAATAAAGACCGACTTTTAATTTTCTCCTTCTTTTTCTCGATGCAGAAGATTGCACAAATCCTGGAAAGTCATATATCTAACGGCGACACGACTAAAAACCGTGTTCTTGGCGCGTCATTTACTGTCGTGGATCAGACGGGTGCATATCCCCTTGGAAGTTGACTGAATGATGATAACTGATCATGGTTTGCGCAGGAATTGTTCACCATTGTGTAGCGGGTCGGGTAGGCATCGCCCTCGGTTCCCCTGACTTCACTCTAGACTCTTCTGTCTGGATTGCTTCCATGACCAAGCTCGTGACAGCGACAGCCTTGATGCAAATTGTCGAGAAAAACATGATCAGGCTGGACGATGACGTCCGCCCCTTGGTGCCTGAGCTCGCAGCAGCTAAGATCCTAGATCATATTACAACTGACGACAGGATCATACTGAAGGATAACTGTGATGCTATCACGCTCCGGTAAGCCATTACTGCTATCAATATGGTATGTGATACAAAATGCTGATATCAATTTAGTCAGCTTCTCACTCATACGAGTGGTATGGGCTATGATGCCATCAACCCAGATCTCCAGAAGTGGGCCAGTTCGACAGGTCGTACAGACAAAACACTTGATCAAACCCGCGAGGGATGGAACACTCCACTGCAATTTGCCCCGGGAGCGTCCTGGGCGTACGGTAGCGGCATAGACTGGGCAGGCCAAGTCCTCGAGAAGGTCACTGGGCAAAGTTTGGGTGATTACATGTCCGAAACTATTTTCAAGCCTTTGGGCATGAGTGATACCACCTTTCACCGATCCGCCAATGCAGGTAACCTCGCTGAACACTTTGTTGAGTGTTGCTACCGGGCGCCTGACGGCTCACTTGTCGCTGGGTCTTTACCAGTGCCAGAAGATCCACCGGAAGACAGTGGCGGTGCAGGCTTATTTTCGACGGCAAGAGACTACACGACATTTATTCAGGCCCTCCTGTCAGATAGCTTTGGAAAGGGAACCTTTCTTCTTGAGACAAGCGTCGACGAAATGTTCCGGCCCCAATTGAACGACGCCCAGAGTCAAGCTCTGCAAGCCTTCGTGCATGACTCGTTACCATTTCCGACTAATATTCCCTTAAACCATGGCATCGGTGGCGTTATCAACGTCAGCAATGTGGACGGAAAACGCCGAAAAGGGTCGCTCACCTGGGGAGGCATGAGCAATTCAAGTTGGGTAAGTCTGATCTGGCTGCTGATTGTTCAATGTTAGAATCCATCTATTGACGTGCCCTGCCTCTTAGTGGATTGATCGCGAAACTGGTATAGCTGGGGTTCTCTTTATGTCTATTCTTCCACCAGGAGATAATGTTGCCAAGAAGCTCTATGATGAGCTCGAAAAGGCTGTCTATGAGGAGTACTCATAAAACAACACGAGCTGAGATACTAGGGTTAGGTTCAATGGGCAGGTCTTGGGTGGCTGATACTAGTTCAAATAGGTGCCATCTACTCCAGCGTGAGCGCTTCATAATCAACCCGTTCTTATACCTATGATGGTATCTGATCTCGAGGCCAAGACACCCATATAATATATTCAGCCTCGAGATGCTTCAAGACACTATTCATAATCCAACGCGCCCAGCCTTTCATATACCAAAAGCATTCCAGAGTTTCAACCAAAACAGAAAAATAAACTAGCAATATCAAAGCTCGTGGATTCAGCTGCGTGAGCAGTTGGAAAAGTCATCTTATAAGAGTCACAACCACCGCATGACAATATGAGTCTTTCCACGTGTGACATTCTGAGGCTGCTCTTCGGTTCCAAACACATCCCTGAAGGTATCAAGAAAAGCCTCACATACTGTTATGAGATTCCCGGCAGAGAATCGCGTGCCAGCAATCATCTTGTTTACTTCAGCAAGCGGCTTTTGCCATGGTATGTATCCGCCTTCACTCACAGGTGGAGGTACGCTGAATGTGTTCTCTGGAGGGAAAGGACCGATAGGACCCGAGAAGATAGCTGGTAGACCCATCGTCTTAATGATAAATCGAACACCGCGGAAGAGATTCCACCAGGCAACTTCGGTGCCACCGGTCTGTTCAGCAAGATCTTTCTTTGTAGGTCCCTTCGCAAAGGCGTAATTACATATGAGAACAGTAGCGATGTATAATGCTGAGCAGTTTTCTCGATTGATATCAGGCAACAAGTTGGTGACGTGAAGCAAGGCTATAGAGTGATGCTGTGCAGCCAATTGCTCGTACTTTGCTGCTTCCGTGGCTCGTAGCCGCGAACGATGCAGTGCTGAAAGAGAAAGCATCAGGTGAAGTATATAGCGGTTTTCGAAAGTGAGACATAGGAACTTGTCACGCCACATTACATCATCTCCCAAAGCACTATGTTGAGACAGCTCTATAGTGTCCTCTGTCAACCTGCTACCTATTGTGCCGGGACACTTACATAGGTTCATGATCTTGAATCTACATGCTCGCTTCTCGTCGCTCAGACTCCTATAGTAGATGCAGCTTGAGCATCAAGGTCTTGCTCAAGCCTCCATAAGATGAAGGCAGATGACCGTGAAGTGCCGATCCGGCTTGTTTGCGAACGTGTCTTGGTCTAAGAGCAGCACCGCTCCACTGACAACTGGCGATATTATTGCCGCGAAAGCACAAAATACCGATGGGACCTTCGGTATGCAAGACCTCTAAGCAATACTCACAGGACTCTCAAGGAGGCTATCACTTACCAATCACAAATATTAGCCAACTCTGTCCTCACCCACAGGCACTAGAGGCTGATAGAGAGAATATTAGTTTCAATGTGGCCAATCTAAAGTTTCATTTCACTATCTCAATTGTCCGTCAAGTTCCATCATAGTCATAATCCGAATACAATGGCATCGAACGAGTTTTAACGCAATCAGCGTCAGCAGACCTGGAGGACTTCGCCAGAGGATTGAATATTCGGTAAATCAATGCTGTAGCCGAGTAAAACATGGCTCACCCCGGAACTCAATGCCTGAGAATACAACCGAAAGGTTTGAGTTGAGCCTTTACATCATTCACTTTTGGGAAACATTCTTATGTCTCAGGTCTCTATTCCTTATTCTATATCTCGAAACCTCTATAATACTTCTCATGAGCTAAATGTTTACATTGAACAAACCATCTGAGTTAAACAGCTTCAATATATGACATTCATGCTTTCCAACCCTAAGAGCCATGACAAGGTCTAACCTCCATATGAATAACTTCGATCAATTTGCCACGACCAGCAGTGGCTCTCCGACACTAACAATGCTGCCAGGCTTGCTCAAAATGCGTTGAATCTGACAGCCGTCCATATCTTGCGGGATAGTAACCTTGACTTCCATTTTCATCGCTTCCAATACAGCGACAACCTGGCCCTGTTTTACAACTTCACCAGGTTTCGCCTCTAGCTTCCATACAGTAGCAGCCATAGGAGATGATATAATCTTGTGTCCAGAGCAATCTTCACTTATCTCAAGAGGCTCTCTCTTGGATGGATTTTTTCTCGCATTGTCAGCTTGCCAGGCGGTGTACAGTTCGTCCTCGATTCTGCCTTGATCAGCAAGACCTTGGAGTTGCCGTTTTTTGTACTCAATAACTTCGGCGTTGTGCTGTGACTTTTTAAATATCTCGTATGCTTCTTTGATATCGAAAGTTGAATCCGTGATTTGCCATTGATATCTCCCAGCCGAAAATTCTGTTGTCAACGAGTCATACTCTTCGACGCTGACCTCATAGAACTTGACCTTGTCGAAGGGCTCAAATAGCCACGGCTTGTCCGCCCTAAAGCTTGGCTTGGTGCCAAATGTATCCCACATCTCCAAAGTCCTTGCGAGCATCATGTATCCACCTGGTTGTTCTGTGGAATATCCCGAGAGAATAGAGCCACCTACCCCAAACGTTCCACCAGGGGTCGAGACTCTTGTCGGATTGTACTTTTGGCAGGTTATACTTTTGGGACTCAGGGGAAACAGAATAGGTGCTCCCAAGAGGAAGCCGACTGCCACCACAACGAAGTCGGTGTCAAGCATCCAATTAAAGACATTCCTTCGACTGCTTAATCCGTTGCACTTCCTCAAGTACTCAAGGTTGTCAGATAGATATACAGCTTTGTTCCTCACAGTCTCCATGTACCGTTGGATACATGTCTTGATTTCCGGGTGGTCCATTACAAGAGGTAGCCGAAGCTCACGGCACGGAACCGAAACATCCACAGTGGCCTCAGTGCTGACCTCAATGCGTTCAAGACGACTCAGAATGCCCTTTTGGGTGATTTGGAAGGGATCGTACTCCACGGTTATCGATGCTATGTGCGGAGTGAGGAGAATTTTTATATCGGAAATACGCTGAAGTTGGGATAAGAGTTGACGGATGCGCGCGACGATAGCCACGTCCGTCTTTTGCTGCCCAAGCTCCATGATGATGAACCGATCCCCGCCCTAGATTTCTGAGGTTAGTTCTGTACTTCGATATCATTGACTTGACACTTACCTGGCGATACGTGACCTTTGGCCTCAAGGGGTTGCCGCAAGACTCGACTGTCTTTAAGATTGCGCTGTGTGGGTGGACCATAGAAGGTCTGATCTTCCAGTTAGTGCTCGGTACGTTGGCTATTGTCCCATTGATCAAGCTCTCTATCGTTGAGATATGCTGCTCAACTTCAGAAGCGTATAGAAGAGCATCGTCAAGTGAGACCGGGACCAGTCGACACGTGGCATGCGGCTTGAGCTGACCAAGCTTCCACAGGTCGGCACTGATGACGGTTGAAGAGCAAATAAGCCCACCGAAATTTGGACTATCGGCGGAGAAGATACATGGTGAGCTGCCTCCCCAGTTCATGCCTCCGGGGGAAGGATAACCGTAGCTATCAAGTTGTTAGTTTGAGGGTTTGTCGGTCCGATCAGTGATAGCTTACTCCATGTAATTAGATGGGTGTGAGCCAGCCTCTCCTCCATCATTTCTGGCCCACTTGGGCGCGGGACCAACAAGTTGAATACTTGCTCTGTTAGAGTTGTGGCCGACCTTCCATTCACTTATGTATAGCATCTCCCTATCCTCACAAGTCATGATATCTTCAGAGTCGTGGGGCCCTTGCATTACATATATTTCATCCACCTGCATGTTAGGTCGCATAAAGATAGGCAGGCTGAACTCGACGGTCTCTGTAGCCTTCCTGGAGGCCTCAACTTGTAGTTGTAAGAAGTCCCCTTGCCGTAGAGGTCTCCCCTGATAGCCTCCCAGATTGAGACTGGGTGTTGTTGATTTTGATCGAAAGACATTTGCTATTTGAGGAAATCCACCCCGAACAGCAAGATAGGTCCGGCAGCCGTGTCCATCAACCATTCCAATCTTCAATCTCTGGCTGGCCGCAATGACAATAGAGGACCACATTGGCCTATCGGCGCCATCAATAGTCACCTGAGCGTTGGCACCGCAGACGGAAACGACTGCCGGGGCTGTGAAAAGCAGTTCTGGTCCTAGGAGGGTGATCTCGAGCACCTCGACGCCAATCGGATTATTCACGAGAAGATTAGCAATTCGAGAGGACAAGGTATCCATGGGTCCGCCTTTCGGGACCCCATGGCCTATAAGAGGACGCGCAGGTAGGTCTTGTATGGTGGTGAATGATCCGGGAGATAGGATATCGATACCACAAGGCCTGTAGGTGAATGTAGTATCAAGAAATGTTGTCAATGTTTCGCCTCGAGCAAAAGCGTCACAGTCGACTATAGCCTTACAAAAGTCCTGGTTCGTGGGAGGGCCTCTAAGGATCATGTCTGATGATAGAAGGTTTGACATTGACTCAATAGCTTCTTTCCTGGACGGCGCATGAACCATGACCTTAGCTAGTAAAGGATCTTGAGAACAAGGTCAATGATTCTTATCCATAACCTGTGAGAATTAAGATGACGTACCATAGTGAAGGCCAATTACCTGGCCTGAGGCAATCCAAGTATCAACCCTGGTCCCTTGTCGTTCCTCTGGCCAGCGAACCTCCTGAAACGTCCCTGGGCTGGGCGCAAAGTCCCGATAAGGGTCCTCGGCATATATACGTGCTTCGATAGCTGCACCTTTTGGGCCAGTTTTGACCAGCCCAGCAAGTGTAGAGGATGATATACCGCCTCTACCAAGCTTCTCAAAATCCGCTTGGAGCAGCATTAATACAACTAAGTCGACATCATAGCATAGCTCTGTTATACCGTGCTCAACTTGTAATCTTGTATTCATTTCGAGAAAGAAGAAGTTGCTGCTAGCATCATCGACAAGGAACTCGACTGTTCCGACTGACTTGTACTTGAGCCATGATGCATAGTCGACAGCACATTTCGTCAGCTTCTCACGAAGGCCTGGATGGCGCTCAACAAAAGGACTGGGACATTCCTCTACGACCTAGTGCGGCGGGTTTAGTCATGTTTCAAACCCGTCACTCTCTGGATGATGCATTACCTTTTGATGTCGGCGTTGAACGCTACAATCCCTCTCTCCAAAGTGAATTACTTCCTCCCCGTTACCAAAGACCTGTACCTCTATATGCCGACTGCGTGGAAAGTACTTTTCGAGAAGCACTCCAGAGTTCTTGAAGAGCTTTTCGCCCTTGACGGGCACAGCTGCGAATGCAGCGCTAACATCGTGTGAGTTATGGCAGATCTGTAGTCCCATGCCACCTCCTCCACCAGTTGACTTGAGCATGACCTAGCGAGTTAGGTAGGTAAGCCTCTGCACATTTCGTCTGGAGAAAACTTGTCCTTACCGGATATCCGATCCTCTCAGCATGAGTTAGGGCTTCAGTTTCAGACGCCAATAGATCCGTGCCAGGAACTGTCGGTACTCCGACAAGTTTTGCGATCTCTCTGGCACGATGTTTTAAACCCATTTCGGAAACTGAGTCAGACGAGGGTCCCACGAAGATCATGCCAGCTTCCACAACGCGTCGAGCAAGCTCAACGTTCTCGCTAAGAAACCCGTAGCCTGGAATCACTCCGTCTATCGAGTGATGCTTGCATTTTGAAATGATGTCGTCTCTGTGATATTTTCACTCCAGCCAGTCTGAGATTCTGGGGTCTAGGATTTGGCCAAACGCAGACTTACGTGTCCAGATATCCGGCCGAACCATCACCACCAAGCAAGACTGCTTCATCGGCATATGTCACGTGAAGAGATGTCGCATCTGACTTTGTGTAGATTGACACACTTGTGACACCCACTGCTCGACAAGCTCGTATGCACCGAATAGCGATTTCGCCACGATTGGCATCAGGACTCTCGTGATGGACTGCAATTGTGTGGCCTTCATCATGTCTTGTTCGATATTACGTGTGAGAAAATGAAAGATACTATTCAAGGCAACTGAGTTTACTCTGAGTGAACACCAGATAATTGTTATCAGGGTCAAGGATGGACATCCGTATGGGAAAAGTACTTGCTTGCATGGGCATAAAACATGGTATGTAGAATGATCTACAAGCTGACAACTTAGAAAGGCAAGTGTGGGCTAGAGCTACTATCCTTGGCTTAGCGCGCCTTTGTTGTTTTCCAAAAATCGTGCCGGAAGGGGATTGGGTTGGGTTCAATCACGGATGGCCAAGACTTGGGACGATAACAGTTGAGGTCTATCGCACAGCACAAAGTTTCCGATTTTGGTTAGAGCGAAAGTAAAGTACAACAAAGGAACAAAGATCCACATATGATAACTTGCCGGTTCTAGTTGCCGGTCGTATTCGTATGACGTTTGCTCTAATGAAACCAGATCAAGGTACCCTACACTAGAAATCTAACAGCATGACAACAACCATGATGATATTGGAATTGGAGATGAATCTTGATAAAGACAGAACTTTCGGGAGCCAAATCACTTGCCGCGTCATGCCGTTTAAGGTAACTCTACGCCTAGCCATCTGTCATCTAGCGGAACAGTCCCGTATTACCCTTATCGTTACCCCGCAAACACGGGGGGCTGATGGGTTTGACGTCCCGGACAACTTGTATAACTAGGTATGTAATTAACCCGGAATATTGATTAGCACATTTGATCTCTTATCTCAGAGAATTTTCTAATTGTCTATCCAATTCGCTACGCGGAGGCAGCAGCATTCAGACCCAAGTCCGTCCATTAATATTGCTTGCAATATGGGGGGCTATATCAAGAAAGTAGGTATCAACTGTGATATGGGGGAGGGTTTTGGAAAATGGAAGATGGTATGTGGTGTAACCATTCGATTCTGAGACAAATTTCATGACCATGAACCAAGGGACGCTGACCATGTATACGCAGGGCCCTGACGAAGATCTAATCAAGCTGATGGATTATGCCAACATTGCTTGTGGTTTCCACGCGGGTGACCCCTCCACAATGTTGAAAACCATCTGTCTAGCAAAGGAGCACGGAGTCAAGATCGGGGCTCATCCAGGACTTCAAGGTGAGTGAGATTAGTCATGCAAAGCTCAGGCTCATATTTCATTCTCGGCCAAAATCCTGTAAGGTAACTGCTAATCTTGTTTCCTAGATCTTTTTGGCTTTAGGCGTCGAAAGATGGAGATAGACCCTCAAGACATGTATGCCATGATACTATACCAAGTCGGATCACTCAAGGCTATGCTGGACGCAGAGGGAGTGCCACTCAACCATATCAAACCGCATGGAGAGCTCTTTTTCTACATGCAAAGGGATCTTACAATCATGGAAGCTGTGCTCAAAGCCTGCGCGGTTTTTGGTGTACCTGTTTTCGGTTCCAAGGGCACTGAGCACCAAGGTGCCATGTGTAGGAAGTATGGATTGACGTTTGTTGAAGAGGCTTATGTTGATCTTCAATACAACAAGGACAAGAAACTGATGCCAGCAAGTGGGAGTCAGCTTGCATCTACGTCCGACGTATACGAGCGGACAATATCTATTGGGTTATAAGATGAGATAGTCGACAATGAGGGATCAACTTTCAAGATTGGCTTCGATGGGGAACCGTTCCTGTTCTGTATCCATTCGGATATGCCAACGGCATTAGAGAACGCTAGAGTATGCAGGCAAGGAGTGGACAAGATCAACGCGTCAAAAGGATGGTAGATGATGAGTACCTCGTGAATAGAATTCCATACCTATCGAACACATCGATAGTAAGCTTGCGGCAAATGAATCAATACCCGAACCGGTACCGTGACTTCTTGACAGACCGGGAATGGATATCCATATGTCTGGGATCTGTGTCCAGTTTCGCCAGGAAGTCGGGAGAGGTCCCGATAATCGCAAGGGGCTCCCTCGGCTAAAACAGCAATTACTATCGAGTTTGTCCTCATTCAGTAAACCGAGACGGGGCTGTGGTCTAGCCGAATGAAGACAATTTTGCCACTGAGCTTAGGTTAATCAACTGCTAGCTTTGCACCGTAAGCGCTCGGCAATCTCATTCGACGCCGAGGTTTCGTACCTCCAGCCAAGACAAATTGCGAGAGAAGGAAGAAAGAGCGTGTACCTTCTCCGCGTTTTAACCTTGATAGATAATGACTTTCACATATGTGGCTTCAGCCACGCACCAACCTTACACTAGGATGAAGTCGTCAAGTGTCCACGGTGGTATTCGAAATGCTTATCACTGTCGCTAGTAGATCTCTCTGTTTGCTAGAACGTCACTCTCCGTATAGGCTTTCAATCACTGTTCCCATCCTTTGTACCAATTAACAGTTAGTTCTTGCATCCCATCTCAGCTCGACTCGGCCCTTTCAACAATATGAGTATCACAGTCAATCCTGGCGTTTCCAGATTTGAACTAGGAGACTTTGAGCTTGAGTCGGGTCAGGTACTGCCAGACGCTTTTATAGCGTACAAGACGTTTGGTGATGTTCGAAACCCGGCAATCATCAACCCAACGTGGTATGCAGGATGTCAGTCAAAATACCTTAATATTAATTCCCCGTATATCGATTAGCCAGCTAACTTTCATTTCCATTAGCCATCGAGGACTGCTCAAAGGTCATCTCGTCATCTAATAAGTCACTCAATCCCTCAAAATACTTTATAATCATCCCAGCCCTATTTGGCAATGGTGAAAGCACGAGTCCTTCGAATAGTCCCGCTTTGTATGCCAATTTTCCGGCAGTAACCTTCTTGGACAACGTCCGCGCACAATTTAGGCTGGTCACGGAGCATCTAGGCATCAAACATGCCAAGGCTGTCTTGGGACACTCAATGGGGGGTGCTCAAGCCTATCAGTGGGCTGTTCAGTATCCCGATTTTATGGATGTCATTGTACCAATTTGCTCATCAGCCAAAACGGCAATTCACAACAGTGTCTTCCTGGAAGGCGTCAAGAGTGCGCTTATCAGCGCCCATGGTGGAATCAGCCGAGGCATAGGACAAGGTCAAGAATACCCATCGAAAGTCGTATGGACAGCTGAGCGGCGGGAGCCAGGACTTCGAGCACTAGGTCGCGTTTACGCAGGGTGGGGTTTTAGCCAGACATGGTATCGTCAAAAGCTCTATCTCCATCATTTCAAAGCTCGCGACGTTGACGATTTCATAGTCAATTTCTGGGAGGCTTGGGCGTTGAGTCATGATCCGCAAGACCTCCTCGTCATGTTACACACATGGCAACTCGGGGACATTTCGATCCACCCTCCCTTTGATGGGGACTTAACTAAGGCTTTGCTGAGCATAAAAGCCAGGGTGCTGGCTATGCCTAGTCAGACGGATCTCTATTTTCCTCCTGAAGACTCGAAATACGAGATTGAGCATATGCTTAGTGGTAAAGGGATACTCGCTGTTATACCGAGTGTATGGGGACACTGGGCAGGCTGCGGTATAGACAGCAAGGATGACTAGAAATTCATGGATGAGAAAATAGATGCCATATTTTCGGATCGACTATCGGCCAGTACATCAAGCTAGACTGAAAGAGTTGTGCGTGGAATTGTAGAGTTACAAAGTCAGAACCATGCTATTAGTGGTTGTATTCTTTCCATGGATATATTAAGCAAGAACAACAGTGGAATTAGGAACTCACCTTGCAACACTCACGATGGGTATATTACAAAAGGATTGTTAAAATAACCGATAGTCATTGCTTGACACTATACGACTACGTTTTAAGCAAAATTCAAATATAACCTTTTAATATTGCTAACTATACAGCGGAGACTCAGTGCGCATGGAATCCTCGTTCCTGGACTAATTTCCAATAAGAGGGTATAGAAGCTTAATGAAACCTTTTACTAAAAGCGATTATAAAAAAATAAGTCCCCGTCAGGCATATTCCGAGGAACGCCATAAGAATGAAGGCTCCTTGTAGCCCGAGTCTCTACCATGGGTGAGATTACATAGGAGAATCCAAACCCTAGTTCTGTTAATTAAGTGGTTGCCGCGTGGCTCGACGTTATTGCTATACTCACCAAGACAATTGCGTATAATAATTATAGTAATAAGGGCTACTCCAGCAATCTCTTAATAGCAATTAATTGTGTAGCTAGGACCCTTATTGACCTAATGCCACTAGTACCTAATATAGCTGAAATTAGGGCTTAGCTACTAGAAAAGCATCCTATTAGCTAAAAAGACCCTTTTTAAGGCAAGACCTGCCTAAGGCCTGGCTAACTAATTAAATTAGAGACTATTATAATAGCTATAGCCTTTATAAGCAAGGAAAAGGCTTTAGGCCTTAGTGGCTAGACTAGGCCTTTTTTAAACCTAGTTACTAAGAAGGATTCTTATATAATTTCTTTCCTAAGGCTATTAGCTAATATAATTTATTAAGATATAGCTCCTAGGGCCTACTTATTATATACTAGCTGCTTAATTAGGCTAAAGAAGCTAGGCAGAGGGATTAGGCCTATAGCTATAAGGAATCTTATCTATAGGGTAATTATAAAAGTAATTCTTATAACCTCTTATAGGCCTTTTATACTACTATCTTTCTAGCTAGGTATAAATAGCCTAGGAGGTATTAAACCTATTATCTTCCTTCTAGAAGAGGTTATATTAGGCTAAAATAGATTAAATTTCCAGCTATTAATTTTTATAAACTTAGCTAATATCTTTAATTTAGTAGAAAGGGCCTCTATAGCTACCTCTATAGCTATATATACCCTAACCTTTTATAAGGCTATAGCCTAGGCTTATAATAGCCTCTTTATACTAATTATAGAAGAAAGGCTTATTTTAGCCTCTTCTAAGAAGGTAAGGCAAGGAGACCCCCTAGGACCTTTTTTATTTTCCCTATTTTTTTAACTTATCTTAGAGGCCTTAGTAAAAAAGCTACCTATAATAACTTTAGTAGCCTATCTTAATAACCTCTATATATTAGACTAAGCCTCTATAGGCATATTAGAGGCTGCTAAGAAGGTCTTATTTAAGTTTTTTTTTTAGTTAAATTTAATTAAAAGTAAGAAAATAGCTATAAGAGACCTAAAATCAGAAGAAATTAAGGCCTTAGTATAATAGTAGTAATTTCCCAAGGGATAAACTAGTCCATTCTAGGTTTATATTAGTAAGATCATAGGATATAGGCTAAGCATAGGCAAAGTTATTATATCTCTTAATAGTAGATTTAATATATAT
>JABCJZ010000487.1:0-22879 GCA_013184445.1 Fusarium sp. NRRL 53497 | reverse complement strand
CTCACTAGCATATATATAACTATCTAAACCTTGTCCCGGCTTATCTTACTAATATATATTTCTAAGGGACGAGAGAAATATAAAGAGAACAGGCTAGATAGTAATTAGTTAAAAATAGGAAACTTAATATATTTCAGGTAATAATACTTAAGTAGGAAGAACGGGCTACCGTCCAGTTAAGACAATGACTTATGCCCGCAGCCAGCCGCTAATAGACTCGCCGGGGCCGAGTTGTACTTTCCGGCTGGTATTGTAAAATCTTATTGGCCAATTATTCTCTAAATGTTAATATGATGGCGGAAGGTTCTTTTGAAAAGGTGTGTAAAAGTGGCTGAGTCTCAGATTCTGCCTTACCAATCGAAATTAGCCAATCGGGTTAATGCAACAGGCGCGTTGTCTGTCGTTGCACGTGAGGTCTCAAGTCAGGCTGTAAAATACCTCATTCAAACGGCGTCTCCATCTGCAATAAACCGGCAAATCGCCATCAACGCCTCAATCTAGTTGCAAATGAGCTCTAACAGTCCTTCTGGTCAACAACTTGTCGCTCGAACGAGCACTGGTTCCGCTCAAGACCACTCATCTGTTGCTGTTAGAGAACTGGAGAATACCATTGCCGGTTTTCAAGCCATCTTGACTGATGGCGATCGCAAAAAGTTACAGCAGCTGAAAACCGCCCCTCATGATGCACAATCAATCATCACTTTTACAGCCGAGTTAGACAGTGTGGATACAAGCCGTAGGGGGAAGAGTGTTGCTTCCAGACTTGCATCATTCCTCCAGATAATCGAACAGTTTACACCCATTATTGACACATATATCCAATCTAACCCCGAGATTGCTGCGCTTTTATGGGGATCTATAAAGCTGACATTCATGGTAAGATCAGATTATTCTACCAAACGTTGGACGCAGATCTCTACTGACTTCACATACTTCACAGTTTCTTGCCAATTTCACATCCTACTTCCAGTCTTTTGTGGAACTTTTGCACGGCTTTGGTTCATCATGCACGAGGTTTGCAGAATATCAAGTTATTTTCAACGACTCTACTCGTCTAAAAGACCCGATCTGTCGATTTCACACCGCTGTTGTCACTTGCTGTGAGAGGATTTTTGTGGCAATCCGCCGGCCTTGTGGGTGAAAATGAAGTGGATTTTATTCAAGTAGGCTGACGCTGGTGCAATAAACTAGTAAAAGCTCAGGTTTGGAGTGCTATGACACAGTCATTTCAGACAGAGCTTCGAAGTTACGTGGAAGACATCAGGACGAAAGCCGAAAACGTACAACGCGACATAGAACTCGTCAAGGCTTCCCTCGATCGTGACGAACAGCAGCTGCAGACCAGAGAGCGGAAAGAGGCATCAGAATACCGAAAACATTTGTTT
This sequence comes from Fusarium sp. NRRL 53497, assembly GCA_013184445.1. NCBI lineage: Eukaryota > Fungi > Ascomycota > Sordariomycetes > Hypocreales > Nectriaceae > Fusarium > Fusarium sp. NRRL 53497. The sequence continues at coordinate 21,494 of JABCJZ010000487.1, read as the reverse complement.
GCCTGGACTTCCAAGTATACTGCCGAGATGAAGGTGATCCAAGCTCGGAACAAGAAAACTGCCGCAGGTATGTTGAACTGATAGAGCTTGATACCTACGACATAGGGTGACTGAATACTTAAGAACAACAACGCCGTCGACTTCTTCGAGAGCTTTCACCATACAGCTTTACATCGACCTTTAATAGCCAGCGAAACAAACGTCATCTTGGCACAGCCGAGTGGATTTTTAAGACAAGCGAATTTCAAGAATGGAGCACGGTCAAAGGATCCCCTGTTCTTCACATAACGGGGAAGAGTAAGTCACGAGCCATCTACCATTCATGTATCGGTTATCGCAAAGAGTTAATTCTTGGCACAGTTGGTTCTGGAAAAACTGTTCTAGCGTGAGTAGTCCCAGCTTTGTAAGTGCGGCAACTTCGAACGCTAAATGTTACTTTCACCTAGATCCTCTATCATTGAGAAGCTGTGTCGGGTTCGCCCGCCTCGGCGATTCACCTCGTTCGCCTTTCTTCGATTCGACGATCAGCAGAGCTTAAACGCCGAGACGACTATCCGGTCATGTGTACAGCAGTTGCTATCATCTCTTCCTTTGGATTATCTCAACACCACGCTCGCTTCCAATATTGATGAAATATTGGAACAAACCAAGTCAGAAATGTTTTCTGATGCATCATTAATGGCACTCTATTCCACGGCATCATCGCTTGTAGAGGACTGGTTCATAGTTCTCGATGGACTAGATGAGTGCAACCCTCGTCAACAAGTGGTTTTGTTGGAGTTTTTCCGAAAAGTCCTTGAATCGTCCCATGAGGCTCCTCCAATCAGACTCATGCTCTCTTCTAGAGAAACGCTCTCCAGGGCTATCGATCACTCCTTTCCTGTATGTGTTCGATTGATGACAGGGCTGCATCACACAAGTGCGGACATCGGCACGTATGCCGAAGACATCATCAATGCCAAACTCTCGGCAGGTGAGTTGGTAGTAGGCAACCCCGGAATAGTCAAAGAAATTCTTGCCACAATCGTTTCAAAAGAACAAGGAATGTAAGCAAAACCCTTCACGTAACGATGAAATTATAGACTAACGGCATATATTTTTAACTAGGTTCTTGTGGGCATTCCTTACTATTGAGGATATATGTTCTAGAAAGTCCGATGAAGAGATCAGGCAAGCGCTTAAGGAGATCCCAGCTGATCTGCCAGCGACATTCGATCGTGCACTTAGCCGAATTATGCAAAAGAGGAACCAAGAAATCGCCAAGAAAACATTTGCCTGGACAGAGGCCGTTTTACAGCCGCTGACTCTATCTCAGCTGCAGGAAGCGTTGTCTATCGAAATCGGGCAACGCAATCTACGCCAAGATAATTTGATTAGCGGCATCAGTCGTTTGACTGGATGGTGTGAAAGTCTTATCCAGGTGGAGGAAACTGACGACACAGTCCACTTCAGTCATCATTCGATTCGTGAGTTTCTCTTGACGCCCAGCTCTGGAGAATTTCAAGCGCTGCATATCGAAACTGAGAAGTGCCACCAGCTTGTTGCTGAGACATGTATCACGTATATCAGCCTTGATAACTTTCAGACAGCACTCGCAAATAAGACGCCTGAAGATATAAACCCTACTACCATTAGCTTGAACGTGGGAGAAATAACCGCGCAAACGATCCAGACCGCCGTGAAAGGAGGTATGGGTTCTCGCCTAGGTCGCTTAGTACGGAGTGTCGCGAAGTCCACACAGTCAGACAAAGCCTCAACAACCAACGCCTTGGCGCCTTACTTGGCAAATTCCCAACCTGACTTGGGTCATGAAGTCAGTCAGCATCCATTCTCCACGTACGCATATGAGAATTGGTTCAAGCACACCATGTGCCTCGATTCGGAAGACAAGAAAGCTACATGGAGACTCCTCGGCCAGATTCTTCGAGGTAACATTCCTTATCCACAGAGTGTTCCCTGGCAAGATGAGGCCTGGAGAGATAAAATGAAGCATCATTCTCCATATATGTTCTTACTCTCCCCCAGGATGCTAAGGTTCTCGGCGAGCTATGATCCTCACTTTATCTTCACTTATGCTGATTATCATGGCAACTGGGGACTTTCTTGTCGTGTCTTCATGCTGGTGGCGGAAGACTACAAGGGACAGAAGGACTTACGAAACCTCATACACGTTTTGGCAGCCAACAAAAACCACAAAGCTTGCCGTAACCGGTGCCTCTCGATTGTCAGACCTCAGCTAGACCACTCATCTTTCGTGGAACAGGCTATGGAAGCCATTGGGCGGGGCATTTCATATTTTCCTGCTTTAGGAAAACAAGGCGTGAAAGAGGATTGCGGTTGTGCAGACCAGCCCAGTCATGAATTACAGGAGGATATCTGCAACGTGCTTGTCACTGGATATTGGCGAGAAGACCATCCATATTTACAAGCATTTGCCGCAGTAGCGACAGAACTAAAATATGGTCACTTATCCATCACAGCAGTCTCATTGTGTCAAACTTACCAGATCAGTATTGACGTCTTATTTCAGGCTAGAACCAGCTCTTCGAAATCGATGTTTGACATTCTAGCAGGAGGTGTACTATGGAACGCTCATCGAAGTCTCGAGAACATAAATATGGCTGGGTTCTTTAACAATTACGAATCAGAACTCGAAGGTTTATACTCTTGGGAACTTCGAACCAAGAGCACTATCGCTTTATTGAAATCTTTGGCAACAGCTGTCCCAAGTAGTTTCGCAGTCGAAGAAGCTCTTATTCAGTTATCGAAATGTGGTGGAATAGTTCCGTTGCACAAGGCAACCATTGCAAGGATATTCGTCGAGCTCATAATTCCTGTCTGGCGGCAACGACAAATAATTGTTCCACTTGTGGATCTCTTCTTTGGAAACTCTGTCGAACCAGATCTCGAATATCTCCACGAGGATATTTTCAGAAAATCAGTGTGGCACAACAATTGGGATCTTGCTACATGCCTGCTGCACCCTCAGCCAGCTGCAATGGACGTTCCAGATCATAGTGGCATGTTTAGCTACATCAGGAGGGCACTCCGTTGCCGAGACTGTCAGTCAGGCAACTCCGCACTGAAAAAAGGTCTACTGGTCACGGATGAGCCCCGAAACTCTTATTCATTATGCTCTAAGCATTGGACAATGTTTCAGATAGAGACTAACGGCGAGATTCTTGACACGAAAACGCGCACTATTACATGTTCAGGGTCTCCTACAAAGTCATTACCTACGCAAGAAAACGACGTGCTAATGAGGAAGAAATGGGTTTATTGAAATCTAGCTAATTCTCATTTTTTTTCTTATTACCACAAATTGACTTTTATGTACGACCTACTGATACAAGAATAATACCGGATTGCTGTTTCGCTCTCCGATCCAGGCTATTTTCGTATGTGATCAAAACAATCTGTGCCACTGCCTTAACCGTGTCTCAATAAATAGAATGAAATATCATCCTATGCGATCGCGGAACGATAGGAATTCTGAAATACAGTAAGCTTTTCCATACTTAAGTCTGCGAACAACCTTAACTACTTCCTCTTGTGTCCTGTATCTTGGACATTCTCTCATAATCCTGTTGATCTCCTTCTTCTACCTTGATATCCTCGTGCTTTTTGGGTAGAAGAGGATTTTACGATAAAATGAGCGGATGGCAGATGGTAAATTTCCCCTCTAACTTGAAGTGAGACAGACGATAGGGATGTAGGTTGGCGGTTGCTCTGCGCGATGAACCTAGCATAGGTGACACGGACTACCATCTTATGGAACGGACTCTTTCGTGACTTGGTATACGCGACCTAAACAGAAACGACGTTCACCGAGATTTTCAAGAATTCATCGCAATTTCCAGCCTTCTCAATCGCCTCAAAGCTGGAGAGGGCTCTGTAACCGATCAGAATACTGAAGTATGATAAAATAGTAGAGATTAAGTAAATATCATATGTATAAAGATAATAAATCCATGAGGTTTAGTAGATAATAGTACTGAATGTTATTGCTGAGGTCTGAAGTAGTCTAGTTATTAAACTCAATAAGGGTCAGGCGACGGCAACGCAACGCCTTTCGTGTTGTAGGGTTTCCTATCTATTATTAAAAACGTCGGCTGCCCTACTGACATTTAATTCGGGCAAAAGAAAATTTCAACCTACAAGTCTGTATATAGGCTTATGAATTATGATATGCTCATACGGGCACAACTTTGACCTCAGGTCCTTCGATTTTCTTGACCTTGCGACCTTCCCACCACGACATTAAACCAGATAACAACCCAGTACCGCAGCCAAGACCAATAAATGTACCTGTAGCCCAACTCTGTCACCGAACAATCAACAACTATTCTTATGCTTCATGGAAGTATCTTGAGGGTGTCGACTTACAGGACGATCGATGCGGTTATACCCCCACATCCAATAACAAAGCACAGCCTGCAAAAACGTATTCAACACCATCATATAAATCGTAAATCCCAATTTCCAAAGCGGTGTCGGCGGGGCCTTTTCGCCAGTAAAGGTTGCTGAACGAGGGAGATCAATAGCCGAGTCTGTCGGTCTCGGATTCGGATTCGGTTCCACATCAGTCGCCCAAGCAGGGGGTCGAAACCAAGCCTTGTTCTGCTCGGCCAGCTTCTGCATGGCGGGAACGTTCTTCCAGTGAACGGCGCGTGTGTAGTGGTACCAGTCGCGGAAGCGCCATGGGGCCAGGCCGAAGCCTGTTACGCAGAAAAGGGCGTTGAGGATTTGACTGTCAATTTCGATCCATTTCTTGCGCGCTGAGTTGTTATCATTGGCGCTGGGGTGGTTCATGGCTGGTGCGACGTTGAGTAGAAGGAAGAAAAGCATTGCCTGGGGTTGAGTTAGAAAGAGGTTACAAACGAGAGTATCGCAGGGACTAAAGCGCGCATGCTTAGTTGACTTACACCCCATGCCTGTGTCTAGATTAGCTGACTGAATCTTGGGTAATGGATAGAGATATACCTACAACTATATTGAGACCATATAGTGTAATGAGAAAGCCTGATGGCGTGATAAAGAATCTCCAAAAAGCCTTGAGACCGTTTAGGATTGTCGGTCCCCATTTCTCCTTGTCGTCAGCCTTGTGCTTCTCATACAAACTCTGCCGTCGTGCCTGTCGCTGATGAAACTTTTCACGTGGATGAAAATGATGATGATTTTGTTGTCTGTTAGACGCCTCTGCAATAGGTTGCTCAGATGGTGTCGCTCCATCTTCGACCTGTGTCTCCTCCGCGATAACACCCGGTTCCGCAGCAAAGGGCCCCTTGTCAAATTTAGGCGCCGTAGGAAGTAAGCTGGGCCTACGGGTGAGGGTCGACGTCTTTACCAGCGATAAATCACCATCTGGCTCCATGACAGCATAGCGCGCAGAATGGCCTTGGGCATTAAACTCAATCTTGTCGCCGCCAGATTCAGCGTCGCGAAGTTCAGTGAGATTGGGGGCTTGAGCGATAGCTGTACCGGTAGCTTGCCACATTCCCAGCTGAGGGTTGGCGTTGATTAGCGATATGGACGCTCCACGGACGCGATTGACGAAGCCATTGCCGGAAGATGTCGCTGGGGTTGATGGCGACGCTGGCCGTTGAGATGAGGCAGGTGGAGGTTCTGACATTGTGATTGATGCTGTTCACTTTCTTTGGAGTCTTGTTGTGGTTGGTAAAACTGAGGGCTGCCGAAGGTTGATTTTCTTTTTCTTTTGTTATCGATGGCGCCAGTCCGTGAGAATAATGAACTAATCTTACTGTCTCGGAGAGTCGGCCTTGACTGGCTCCGCGACTCTGTAATAGAGATTAACTAAGGCACTTTATCCCAATATGCTTTAGCTCGTCGGCTTGTAGAAATGCCGACCCCGCTGGGTCCGCACTTTGACCAATCCTATCAGCGCGGTAAAACCGAAACCGAGTGTCCGCGGGTTTGGACTGATAAGACCGAGAGTCTGGATCCTTTGGTATGTCCAAGGGACCGAGAGTACTCTGTACGCGTTTGGAAAAAGTCAAACGATGCTCTAAATACATAGCTTACGGCTTCCCCGGAGGTGACATGACGCCCTGATGATCACTTTGCATCCTTTTAACTAGTGACATCATCTGTCTCATTCTCAGCTAGCGGTGCTTACGGTGCTTTTTTCTCCACATCACATGTTGCGATTGATATCGACTGAATACGAGCAATTTTACCGTAAATATTTTTCGCTTCTGGCTTCTCGTCAAGACTTGCAGTCTTCCGGTTGAAGCTTCTCGACGTGCCAACATGGCTCTCAACAGAACCAAGTCAAAGGCACCTGGCAATCTCACTTTTGGCGATGGAGATTCTCAGCACTGTACATCCGGCAACGTCGGAACCGACGGACGCGTCAAGGTGCAGATACATCACAACGCTCAATCTGTCGTCAATTGGTTCAAGAAGCACCAGAAATACACGCCCGAAGAACCACCCAAGAAGCGCAAGTTTAGCACCGTCGCGCTCTCCGAACATAGACCTGTTACAAGTCCACGCTTAAATATCGCGATCCATATCGTTGGGTCGCGGGGCGATGTACAACCGTTCATTCCCATCGCGCAGCTCCTTTCGCGTCCACCATTTGGACATCGTGTGCGTATCTGTACACACCAGGTCTTCAAAACCTTCGTTGAGGAGCAGGGCATCGAGTTTTTCAGTATAGGCGGTGATCCTTCAGAATTGATGGCCTATATGGTACGAAACCCTGGTCTTTTGCCGTCTCGTGAGAGTATGAAGGCTGGTGATGTGGGTAAACGGCGTAAAGAGATGTGGGATATTATTAATGGTGCGTGGAGGAGTTGCATTGAGGCTGGCGACGGTGCAGGGCCGCGGGTAAGGGCTGCGGATGTACGGGATACTAAGGATCTGTTTCTGGCGGATGCTATTATCGCTAATCCGCCTTCTATGGCTCATATTCACTGCGCTGAAAAGCTTGGTATCCCTCTGCATATGGTCTTCACGTAAGTCTTTCACTTTCCATTGATCGAAGACGTTCTAGTGCTAACTATCACTGCAGTATGCCGTGGTCACCAACTGCCAAGTTTTCCCACCCGTTGGCCGCGATGAAATACGACAGCGACACCGATACAGGCACTGCTAACTACTTCTCCTTCATTCTGATGGAATTGTTGACTTGGCAAGGGTATGACACATTCTGATCTCCCAATCCTGGTAACAGTCATAACTAATGTTGTTACAGACTAGGTGATCTCATCAACAAGTTCCGCACCCAGATACTACGTCTTGACCCCGTCAGTCCTCTATGGGGCTACCAGCTTCTACCCCGTCTCCGTATTCCCTATAGCTATCTCTGGTCTCAGACTCTCATTCCCAAACCTACAGACTGGGGTTCACACATTGCCATCACAGGCTTCTCTTTTCTCCATCTGGCCAACTCGTATACCCCGCCTGCAGACCTCGTCGAATTTCTAGAGAAGGGTCCGGCACCAATCTATATCGGATTCGGTTCCATCGTCATCGACGATCCCCAAGGCCTCACAGACTTGATCTACGAGGCCGTCCGACTTGCTGGCGTTCGAGCTATTATTTCAAAAGGATGGGGAGGGATCGGTGACGGAGACAAGCCTGAGGATATCTACTTGATGGACAACATACCCCATGATTGGCTCTTCCAGCGTGTCTCTGCAGTGGTTCATCACGGAGGTGCAGGCACAACTGCCGCGGGTATTGCAGCTGGGCGGCCAACAGTTGTGGTCCCCTTCTTTGGTGATCAACCATTCTGGGGCCAAATGATTGCTCGAGCCGGAGCTGGCCCAACGCCAATCCCATTTAAAGAGATGACAGCCGAGACATTACAGGCCAGTATTGAATTCGCTCTTCATCCCGAGGTACAAATCGCCGTTCAAGAAATGGCAGACCAAATTGCCATGGAAGACGGTGCCACCGACACAGCAACGGATTTCCAAGATCGACACAGTTTCAACGATATGCGGTGTGATCTTTGTCCTGATAAGCTTGCCTTCTGGAAACATAAAGGCACTGGAGCACATCTTAGTAACTTCGCAGTAGGCTGCCTGGTCAACCAAGGTCTCATCGAGTCGCACGATATCAAATTCCTAAGACATAGACATTGGTATGTCGATGAGGGTCCTGCGCATCCCATTTTCGGTGTCATTGCCGCGACCTCCCTTTTCTTCATGAACCTTGCTACGGCTGGTAGTGAATATCACAGACGTCTCAAGAACCAACATACCCCACCTCAACAAGCGGATCAGGTCCCGCTCAAGCAACTGCCTAATAATGAAAAGGACGTTGACCAAGCAACTCTCACTGCCAACCGCTATGTCGAAGAAGGACCAAGCACCAGTGGCCGGCCTGACAATATCCCAGATGGAGATCAATTAACAATAACGGAAGCAATCGAACCAGCTCAAGTTCCCCCCCAACGGATTCCAACACAGCAGCACCATGTTACACCAGAGCAAATGGAGTGCTTTGCGCAGAAAATGGCCAGTAAATCTGTCCGCAGCGGCGAAAGTGTAACTTACCAAATCAAGCGCCAACGCACTTTTCACGAACGAAGTAAAGCCCACTGGAAAGCCCAAGAAGAAAGTCGTCATGGCAAAGCTTTTTACTACACACGAGCCACTGGACGCTTCGCCGCAGACGTGACTAAAGCGGGCATCAAAGCTCCCATCTCACTATTCTACAACATTGCGAATGGCTTTCACAATTACCCATCATATCGGTTCTCCACCGAGGTTAGAAGACGAGACGAAATCACCGGTCTGGGAAGTGGTCTCCGAACAGCCGGGAAAGAATTTGGATACGGCTTTTACGATGCCTTCACAGGCGTCGTGACAAAACCGTACAAAGGCGCCAAGGAGAAGGGAGCAAAGGGATTTGGAAGGGGGTTGATGGAGGGGGCGATGGGATTTACGTATAATATTGGCGCTGCGATTTTTGGTCTGCCTGGATATTCGATGAAGGGTGTCGAGAAGGAATTTCACAAACATCATCTTACCAAGTTACGGGCTGAGATTTATTTGATTAGGATTAGGCAGGGTATTGAGGAGTCTCGAGCTGCGACGACGGCGGAGAAGGATGTTGTTGTTCAGAGGTGGAGATCTGCTTGTTCTGAGAAGACGAGACGTTGAGATGGGGGGTGTTGGAATGGAAGATTCTCTTAGCTTTTTTGTATGAGTGAGCTGTGATTGAGGCTTTATGATAGTTGCCACGAATACTTTAATATAATGGCGCAGTGGTGCAATCTACCTTGATGTTTAAGCCTCACCAATGCTCACAATGCTTCTCGCGCCACCGGTGACATGTTAGCCGTTTGTCTATTAACACATCCATCATCAAATATGTATTTACTCCTTCAAAGTTTTGAAGCCCGGCTTTTGATAAAACACAGTCCTTGACACTTGGACCCTAGATACCGCCATTCTCAATACTGGGCAAGAAAGTCATCAGATAAAATATGCACCATGATGGACTGAGTTTATGTGCATCCATATGGGGTACCTTTCTTACCATTCAGAGGACGGTTATCGTATTTTCTCTGATATAATATTAGATAATGGACACTCGGAAATTTCTCGTGTAGGGTAATACAACAAAGATGATGATTAGTCATTGCTGCAATGTCAGGTTTGGATTTTAACACTATCCTAATCAGGGTTTTCATACCTTTGCAGTACCGGTTGTAGGGAAGACTAGATGACGTTTTCAACTCAACGAACCAGCAAGACCCCCGCAAGGATGCTTCAAACGATGCGAGGTGCACCGACCAGAAAAATAGTTTCGTTTGGTGACCATGTTCCGCCCCGAGCGGAAGTTCTGTCCTTGATTCAAGCAGAACTAAGACAAGGGTGACGAAAACAGCAAGGGTCTTGGCCGTGACTAGTTCAAGTCACTTGTTTCCTTCTTGCGTACAAGGCAAATGTGCAGGGGCAACGTTTTCTGAGAAGCGATGTCACGCATCTACATCTTGCAGAGCATTGTGACCACATAGCCTTCCCTCGAGGCTGAATATGCCGTTGAGATACGTCATCGCTGTTCACGAAACCCTGAACGGGAAGATAGGCTGATAAATTGTACTTTTTCTATGCGTTCTGTGATGAGTCCTTGGTAGGTCTGGATGAAAGACTTGTGATAGCATCAATTGTTGATACTTGAAGAATAAATACGTAAATATGCCATGGCCTTTCCTACCTGTCTTTGACCATGAAAATATGCTTCAATCTCGGTAAACTCAGTTCTACCTCATAAAAAGGTTCCCCAAAAGTCCTAGTTTTATCTCTATATATCAAAGCGGCCTGACCCCTAATTAAGGGTAGGGTGATGCTTATGAGAAATATCATAAGATTAATACTACCTTGACAAGTCTTTAGCGTAGTGGTTTACGCAAGGCAGTCTGATAGAATCCAGAGTAAATAGACATGTCATACCTTACTGACGCTTGCTTGACATGGGGCACCAATTACACAAGCTCTACCCCTAAGGTATCAACAGAAATCTACCTCGGCATTCTAGGACGGCATCAGGGTCAAGATTGCGGGGTGAGGGGGTCGTAAATTGGCACTTCCGATCACAACCTTGTTTGGGATGTTAAAATGATGGTCTCTATTATAAATTACCGTATTTGACAAGACCCAGACGCGATAGAACAAGCGTTGCGCTTTTGGGACACATGTCCGGTCGGCGCCGGTATTAGCCGCAACTAGATCCGTGGATGAATATGCCGATCCTCGCCGATCTAGAAGCAATCGGGGTCAGGAGACTCAGGACAATATCCCGTACAGGACAACTGTCGAAGAAAAGTCACAAGGCACATAATAGGAGTTAGTATCCCCATTAGCTACGCTTGGTATATATTTTGAGGCTTCAGTCCCCGATTGTTGGCTGTTGGCATCAGAGCTTCATCGTGTATATTTCAAACCATCTTCTCATTTACAATGAGACCCACCAACATCTTGGCTGCGGTTAGCGCCTTCGTATCCGTCGTCGGAGCAGCGGAGCTCACTGGCTACGAATATGTCGTCGTCGGATCAGGAGCCGGTGGTGGTCCTCTCGCCGCTCGGCTCGCCCTAGCTGGACACAAGACACTCCTCATCGACGCAGGTGACGACCAAGGCGAGAGCCTCAACTACACAGTACCAGCTTACTCAGCGAGGGCATCCGAGGATGAAGACATTGCCTGGAACTTCTTTGTCAGACACTATGCCGATGACAAGAGACAAGCCCAAGATTACAAAACGACCTATGAGACACCTGATGGCGGTGAATACACCGGCCTTAACCCGCCCAAGGGCTCCACGATGAAGGGAACTTTATATCCTCGAACCGCCACGATAGGTGGCTGCACTGCTCATAACGCCCTCATTGCGCTCTATCCATGGAAGAGCGATTTTGAGTATATCGCGAGCCTGACAGGTGACTCGTCCTGGTCTGCCGATAATATGCGAAAATATTTTGTCCGTCTTGAGGATAACAACTACCTCTTGCCTGGAAAGCCCGGCCACGGTTATAACGGCTGGCTAAGCACAGAAACTGCCCCGCTCAGTATTGCCCTCGAAGATCCTCAGCTGTTAAGCTTGATTACTGGAGGAGCATTTGCCCTCGGCAACCTGACCGACAACATTATCAACGTGGCAACTCTCCTTGCTGGAGACGCCAACGCTGATACAGACAGCAGAGATGCGAAAGGAGGATTCTTCCAGGCTCCCATTCACTCAAAGAATGGTATTCGAGTTGGCCCTCGAGAGTTTATCCTTGCGGTGCGCGATGCAAAGGATTCAAAGGGAAACAAAAAGTATCCTTTGGACGTGCGTATGAACTGCCACGTCACAAAGGTCGTCTTTGACAAGTCTGAGGATCCTCCCCGTGCCACAGGCGTTGAGTTCCTGGACGGCAGGGGCATTTACAAAGCAAGCCCTCTGTCACGATCCGCCGGTGCCGGTAAGCCAGGTTCCGCTACAGCTTCACGCGAGGTTATTGTTGCAGGAGGAACATACAACTCTCCTCAGATCCTCAAGCTTAGTGGAATCGGTCCTGCAGATGAACTGAAGAAATTCGATATCCCCGTGATATCAGACCTCCCTGGAGTAGGCACCAATCTCCAGGACCATTACGAGATCGTGGTTCAATCGCGCATTCCAAAGAACTTTAGTGCCCTGCATGGCTGTACATTCGATGGTGGACCAGAAGATAAATGCTTGGCCCAGTGGCAAAAGCCTCTTCTTGGCTTAACAGCGAACAAGGGAACGTATACCTCTTCCGGTCTGCCTGTCGCAATGCTGTATAAGAGCACTGCTGCCGACAGAGGAGACTGGGATGTCTTCGCCTTTGGAGGTCCTGTTAACTTCCGCGGCTACTTTCCCAACTATAGCTACAACGCTACAGCTGAGCACGATATCTTTTCCTGGGCCATTCTCAAAGGCCAGCCGCGAAACCATGCTGGAACTGTCACCTTGAAATCCGATGATCCGCTAGACGTGCCGGACATTGTTTATAATTATTTTGATACTGGCGATGACGGATACGAAAAGGATTTGCAGGCTTTGGCAGAGGCGGTAGACCTCACTAGAGACGCATTTGACCGTCAACTTGTTCCAACCGATGAAGTTCTCCCAGGAGCTTCAGTCAATACGAAGGATGAAGTCAGGGACTATATCAAGAATACAGCTTGGGGACATCATGCTAGCAGTACCTGCCCTATCGGTGCAGATGACGATGAAATGGCCGTCTTAGACTCAAGGTTTCGAGTCCGAGGTGTCAAGGGACTTCGTGTAGTGGATGCTTCTGTGTATCCGAAAATTCCTGGAACCTTTACAGCTGTTTCGACCTTCATTGTTGCTGAGAAGGCTGCGGATGATATCTTGAACGGTCTGTCGCGCTCATCCTAGATTGGAGAATGAGAGACCTGCCCTACTGTACCTAAATGCAGCGAAGTATACGTATGTTTTAATATTATTTATTAGCTTTTTAATTGAAACACTGTGCTATATTGTTTATACAACTTTCAACTCGTGGCATAAGGTAAAGAGAGAGTCTAGTAAAGAACTTGAAAGACGCTTAAAGAATACATCAGGCATCTCCTATAGAAATTTTCAAACATGTGCATGGCATAGCGCTTAGCCCATTTCGTATTTCCAAGACTATTACCTTAGTAAAACGAAACACATAATCACAATTATATTAACCATTGCTTGTTCCATACATTACCTATTGAAGCGACATGAGATTCAATTCGATGCATTCGACACCTACAACCTTTTTTCTGTTTTGATCGAACCCCGTAACCTGGCCCCTTCCATCCCGAACCGTACAGAGACCTCGGGCCCTCTACCTCCAGGAAGAACGCGCAGCAATGCTATCAACGCATCAGGTTCGCCTACCTTCGCTGGCCCAGGAATGGGTCCCGACACTTTCATCCCGGTCCCTCTCGACTGGTCCAAGAACGCCGCTGAGGCCGTTGCCACCATCGTCAAGAATGCATGCAAGCCCAAGTAAAAGGTCATCATGGACAAGCTTCAAGATTTCCTTGTAAATAAGGCTGTCAACTCTCCCAAAAGGGTTCAAAATGTGTCCTCACTCAAACCGCACGGCCTTAACGCCAGGGCTTGGATGACGAATGCGAATACAAATGCGAGAACGAGTGACGCCAGCTGCATTGTTGAGCCGAGAATGACGTCAGTTGGTATTGTTACCCATGGTACGCCTTGGAGAGAGCAAGATCAGGATAATTCTACCGCTCTCGACACCAGCAATAACGACAACAGGAGCAACGCTGCGAGGAACACGTACGTCTGGCCGTAGTTCGGCATTTCCAAAACCGCGCCGCAGCCCAAGACCAGCTACACGCAGGCACATTAGATCAGATAAGCTAAATGAGTCGATCAAGGCACCCAGTCCTCCCCTCCCGAGCGCCAGACCACCACTAAGCGAGCCTAAGGCATTGAATCTCCGACAAAAGAGACAATGTCATCTCTGGCTACAGCGCCAGCGGCTTTGATATTGGTGATGGTTCAGGTGCCACTGGCTGCGAACTCCAACAGCTCGAAACCTCAATCGAGACCTGCCTCAGATGCATTCAAGACCATAACCTACAAAAGAGCATTTCCCTTCGAGAACTCAACTCCATTAACATCTCAGCCGACAAACTGATCATCGCCCAAGCTCAATACATCTAAACTACCACTAAATCCGCTCTCATCTGATTTAAATAAATGGTTAATGAGATATTCACTATTGTCTTAAGACACATTACCGAGGTCTTAAGACACGTTACCGACTATCTCTCGCTATACAGTTCTCTCAGCCAAGCGCGCGATACATGCGACAATGCCAAGGCAGTGTGGAGCGATGCTTTGCGCGATACTACAGATAGAGCGCGACGTCTGCAACTTCGCATGGAGCGGTCTGTTCAGCTGGAGATAAACGTGGAGGTGTTTGATAAGGGGATTTGGGTCTGCCGAGCTAAGTTTAATGCGGTAAAGTTGAATAAGAAGTTAATTCGTCTGAAGACAGAGTTGTTGAAGTTAGGAAGGGGGGATCTAGACGGGTCTTTAGAGGATGATATCAATGTAATGATGGTATTGGCTGGAACATATTGGTCAAGATGATAGAAAACGAGGCATCTGAGTCAATATGGCGATGTGATCAAACTGATGTTGTGGCGTTGGTACTGCATTATTATACCCGGTAGTTAGTCGGCTAAGTACAGTCAGTGCTTACATTTCATGTTACTTCCGTTCATCGTGGTAATCAACCATGTTGTGTTGTAGTGGCAGCCGATGTTGAGTTGTGTTGAACAATCGCATCGCGGGGAGTATGCCAGAACATAAAGAGGTAGGTTAAAGGTTGATGGCTGAGTCTGTCATTGCCCAGATAGTACATTCTGATAGAAAATAATCCTGTGCTAAAGCTGTGCATAGCCTGTGTCATGAACTTTAAACTTGGAGTTTCAATATCTGGTCAGAAATACGATATCAAGACTTGGGGACCCCCGTGCGGTGCACTCTGTTCTCTTGTACTTCATTTGCTTAATTATATCCGTCGTTCGTGGGCGGTCATGTTGCTGATCGTGACTGGCTGTTCCTTGCAACCCGATGCGCGATAATGCGGCTGTCATGGAATCCAAGATTTTGTTCCCTCTGGAACGAAGCTGTGTCGCGCAGGCTGAACTATAACTGGCTGGTATCGTACCTTCACTCAACCGCAGAAAACTACGAAAGAAGTCATTAAGCACCGCAGTGAGGTCGATAGCAGGGCACCGAAGGCAACGAGTATATCACGCCGGCTTCGCTTGACTGATATAAAATCGAGCAAAGCAAACCGAAGAGTCAAGAGTGAAGGTGACTAATGGCACCAATGAGCTTTATAATGTTGAGGTTTATAATGTTCATTCGTCCATCCGGGTGGAGTGCGGTAGAGGTCTCGCGGTCGGTTGCCACCGTGGATCGGATCGAATCGAATCGATATGGGGCGCGAATCAGCAGAAGGTCTCGCTTAGGGAAATTTGAAACGAAGTCGCATAAGCAGGCCTAGGGAAGTAAGTCGACGACGGGTGGCTGTTGTCAAGCTCGGTCGGTCGATGGTGTTGAGTGAGTGGGTGGAGGTCGGGTGCGCCGCGAAAACTAGCTGAATGGTGTAAGATGAATGCCAAGTTAGTATTCGCACCAGGTTGGAATCAAGTCCTGAGGCCTTTATCTGCTAGGAAAATCCCTCTTAGGCTTAATCGCCCCTTTCGTGTATAATTAGAGCTGCGCACATTTTCGTCGTTTCTTCGCAAAGGCCAAATACAACCTGGGGCATATAGTATCACCGCATTACGATGGTTATCGTTCGCATCTATAATAGCGAGGATAGACAGATGATTCTTGGACGCGGTGCAAAAAATAGGGTTAGGGTCCTGCCGTGTCGTTTAGTAAATCAAATCCTAGATCGCACTGCTGTGTCTTGTCTGTTTTAAGCTGACTATCTTATCTTGAGGCTCAAGCCCGGGCCTACTGAGACAATGTCGATTTGGCGATAATAAATCTTCGCAAGCTTTAAGATGGTTAACATACTCTTCACTAGGGACACAAATCTCTTTATATCGGCCTTTATGCGCTTTAAAATTATTTCACCATTTTCCCCATTTGCTAAAGCCTTCCGGAAAAGTGCATAACATCACATACCCTACATTCATCAGTTAACTGCCTGGGTACTTTTGAGCCATTTTCTTTATGCGTATCAACTCCTTTAGAAAGTCGTCTTATTAACTGATATTATAGAAAACACTATAAATATTCATTTCCAATCTTATACAGATGTCTATATGCTGAAGGGGTACTTGAGTTGCAGGGGCTCAGTACAAAAAACGACCAAGGCCCGATTCGACACACGAAATCCATGCCGTCACAAATTTACATTAATCCTATTATACAACTAACTACAATAACAATTCTACAAGCAGCGATACAAGTTCAGAACTTTGTGTCAATGAATTAATACAAGATATATACTGAATGAAAAGTTATTTATAAATCAGCAATAAAACCGACCCTCTATATCCCTGTCTCACATACAGGCACAGGAAGCTGCCTCCCATGTGAATGTCGCCATCTTGCTGCCTGGAGTACTGTCGCCGAGGCGAGGCCTAAAATCATTGTAATTAAGGTAAACATCTCTGACTCTACCCTCATAGGAAGTATCGGAGGTGTATCTGTTATACGAAAATGGAGTGAATGAAAGGCCAAATCTGGTATCCGTGCTGCAGGAAAGCACACCAGAGCAGATGTCATTGGGGTCCTTTTGGCAGTAGAGGGCTTCAGCGCCAGCTGGGTTCGGGTTGGTAACAGGAGTGCCAAAGATGATATTGTTCGAGTTTCGGACAGCAGCAACATAGCCGCCGCCGAGATAAGGGTCTTGTGCGATCAAACGACCCGTCTCCGACAAGTAGAATATGTTGTGGTAAAGGTTGGGCATTCCTGCGTTGCCTGACATGAGAGAGTCGGCGTCGTACGGGTTGTACTTTAAATACTGCCCATCAGTCCACTGGGGACCGTTGATCCTGACTCTAAAGCACTTGCCCGACTTTTCCGATGGCGAGGCGCATGCTGCGACTGTAAAGCTATCGGTCACTGAACCGGCGCCTATGTATCTGAACCGATTCAAACCCACAGTGTAATAAGTTATGTCTCCCCCAGGTCTGGCAACTATGGTCGTGGAAGTGGCCGTGGCTGTTCCAACACCAATCGTTGTAGTCACAGGCTGCGTCACCGTCTCCGTCCCAGTGGCGATCTGCTTGCAAGCAAATGAAATCTTCTTGCTGTCCCAGTTTTCTACCAGCCCCGGTGTATAGACTGCCCTGGCACCAAGCTGTGGTGTGGCTGTGGCTGTGACATCGCGCCTTTTCAATCCCAAGTGAGGAAAGGTAGCGGTTTGCGGTAGGGTAAGGATGGTTTTTGCGTCTTGCTGAACACCACCAGTAGCATCTATATAGCTAGTCGAGTAGACGATAACAAGCGTTGGAGTAGGTGGACCCCAGCTGGTTACAGTTTGAGTTGTCGTGGTTGAACCGCTTGTTGATGTGGCAGTTGAGATAACGGTGGTGCGAGGCGGCCTATATTGCAAATAGGATGTACAGAATTCGCCGGCAAATTCAGACAGCTCGGCAATGTCTTCAGCCGTGGGTACCATATCGGGTGCCTCAAAACATTGATTGAACGCGCGACTGGAGCCAGTATACAATGTATCGTAGGCGCCATCGCGAAGTTTCATCATACTCTTGGTAGACATATAGGTGCTTACAGCCAGCTTGTTAGCCGAGCACTGGCCCTGAGGCTCATCTGAGTAGCTCGATTGGATTGTAACAAGTGACTGCGATGAGAAAGCTGGCTTGAGTCTGACCTGGTTGTAAATATCGATATCGAACTCGACTCCCCAGCGGATATAGGGGACAAGCGAGATTCCTCCAGAGGTAGTAAAAACAGGGTATGAATAGGTAACCTGGGGCTCCCAGCCATTTTTAGACTGAAGGGTTGGTCCAACTCCGTTGGATATATCCAAGCTGGCTTGAGCATTGAGTGAAAAGGAAGCGCCTGCACTAGCAATCTTGACAGCAGATCCCGTCTTCCACTTGATACCAAACTCATAAAGCACCTTGGACCTGATTGAATACGCTCCCTTTTCTTGGATTGTTTCTAGCGGCAGGGCTTCGAACACCCAGTTCCACTGAGATTCCCAAGCCTTTACAGCTTCGAGTGCAACAATCATATTTGCCTTGCCGACAACCTCAGGAGTTAGACTTGCAGACTTGATTTCGACCCGACCATCAATCAGCCAGACAACAATAGTGCCAGTGAATTTAAGGCTGGATAATTTCATACTGCAGTCAATACACCTTAGAAGGCTGCCGTCGCCTGGCTGCGCAATCAATTCTGAAATACTAGGGAAATCTACAACCCATTCGTAGTTCCAGTTGTAGGTCCATTCCTCGTATTTGACGGTTTTACCGCAGCCACCAAACAGGCATACAAAAGCATCTCTGCTGTCCCACATATCCTTGCCAGAGCAGACAAGTTCATGAGCGGTTCCGATGTCACCAAAGAGGCCAAGGAATTCTCCGAGCGCCTCGTTACAAGCGTAGTCCCAGCCGTCCCGCTTGGCAAGATAGTGGTCAAGCTTGCGAGCAGCTTGTGCAAAGCGGCTGTTGAGCCTCGGGCTACTAAATGTGTCCCGACGAGGTCGAACGGCGCGCGGGAGACCTCGTTTCTTGATGGGATTCGGGCACAGGCCGTCGTCAGAGTCGGGGTCATCATTCGGTATTTTGTCTTCAGCTGATTTGACAAAATCGTCCACAGGGTCTAGCCCCATATCCAACAACCCCTCAGCGAGAGCCTTCTGCCTTGAGGTATCATCAGGGTTGAAAGCGTTGGCGTGCAACACCTTTTCTGCGTCCGATTGAGCCGGCGCAGGAACATGAAGGTTTCCGTTTTCCGGCTCGAGTTTGTCCATGATGAAGTCGAAAATCTCCTTGGCTTCTGGAGACAGATCATCAATCGAGGTTGGAAGCGGACCTGGGCCCTTTGTAGTGGACATGGTCGATGTCGGCATGGCAGTGGCGGATACAGTAATGGTCCAGCTTGTGATGGATGAAGATGAATCCGATAGTGGGAGACTGGATATGGTAGAAAAGGATTTTGTGGACATTGTTGACGATAAGGGGCTCGATGCGGTTGGGTCAGGAGTGGTATTGGTAATAGTCGACTCTGATGCTGCAGATGTAGTTGACTCTGTAGTTGACTCTAAAACCGTAGATGTAGTTGATTCAGGTGCAGTTGGCTCCAGAGCTGTAGACGTGGTTGACTCTGATGTCATAAAGTCAGATGATTCCGAAACAGTACTAGATGATCCAGATATGAATGGAATGGTTGACGTCCACGTATCTGAGCTGGCTGACTCAGGCACTTTAGAAGTGGAGGTTTCAGATTCGCTGAGAGTGAACGATTCCGACAGAGTAGATCCAGCCAAGCTTGTTGGAGTGGTGGATAGACCGGCACCGCTTGATTCTGACAAAGTAGAGGCAGTTGTCTGGGGGTCAGACGGCGTAGCCGATTCGGATCCTATCGTAGTTGGTGACTCGAAGGCGCTTGATGCGGAAGCCATAGTGGTTTTCTTGGGCTTGGTAGAGGTGGCTGGATCCGAGGCAGAGGTTTGGCTGGAGAATGCAGTCTCAGAAGCCGATTGCGTCTCGCCTATGCTAGACTTCGCTTGGGTTGACTCGCTAAGAGGAGCCGAGCTGGAGACAGTGCCGCCCATCGTTGGTTGCGCCAAAGTTGCAGCTTGCCAGTCTACTTTGACTCTATCGAGATCGCCGAGGCCAATAGCACCCGACATCAACATCTGGTCGACCAGTATCTGGGCCGGGCTCTTTGCGGCATTGACACATCTCAATTCGACCCTGAGGTCGGAACTAAGTGTCGCCAAGGTAGGCATACCAGTAATGGCGCGCCAATTAGCTACACCTTCAAAGGAAGTGGAGCTAAGAAAGAGCTGATCACCATAGTACACATTGACTTTACAGTCGTTGCCATTGTCCACTTGCACAACTTTATAGAAGAGTCGAAAAACAGGCCGGGCATGAGGAACGACGATGTGCTGCCAGATGCTGGTCGAACGATCCGTGTCAGTGTTGAGCTGTCGCTTTCTCGTTGGGTTACCACCACCGGGGAGGACATTGAGCTCCACACATCGGGTTTCCCCTGTATCACCACCGGCGTAGCCGCCTTGGTCAAGTGCGCGGGCCTGACCCCCGTGTTGGAAGCCGTAGATGTCACCAGGGTCCTGGCCCGGAGTTCCAAGGTTGCCATTGACGATGAGGTTGTCTACGACAAGTGGCCCTTGGGTTGCAGTGGATGTTGCTACTGTCGTGGTGGAAAATTCGCTCGACGTCACTTCAGATGCCGTTGTCTCGGGAAGGGGAGTACTCCAAGTCGTACCATCTATGGGCCACCAATTAGTCGTCATGCGTTTATCTAATGGGCTCTAGTATCCGGGTCGGAGATACCTACCTGAAAACGATGTCAATGTGTTTGAGACAGGGCCTTTAGACAAAGACGGACGACACTTGCTTGCAGCGGCGCCCGCCGCAAGCACCGACAGGAAGACGGAATAAAGGACCATGACGGTTCTTTCTGTGAATCGTCCGACGCAGTCTGATCTCAAACGAATAACAGCAAGAGAATGACGGGGGAAATGAATCACAGCTGGAGTCACGGAGAGGTGGACTGCATTGGATTATAGTAGTGTTTGTCGTTAACTGCAATGCACATGCCTGGAAAACTGTTAAATCAGACCACCAATGTTTACGGCAGCCACAAACAAGGAGCTATTGTCAATAGTCGGCGTACTACGAGAAACCAGCCCACTGAACGTAATGTATTGCAATTTCACCAGACCGTATTAGTGAGAATTCCTAATACGCTTAAGCTTATCGGCTCACCCCGCCCAGTCTAGACCCGAGTGAAGATTTTTCCGCTGACGGAACTATTGGCATTCTCGCTAATAGCCTTGTTCTAGATGTTTGCTTTATATTAAGATTTCGCTTAGGAATTAGTCTTTGCGGCTGGGCTGAAAGGCTAGCTAACGATACTTAGGGGCTCGCAAGCCACATTTTAATTTTTCACAGAGTAAATCAGCCAGGCAGACAGTGTTTGGCCCCGCCATGCAATGTCATGCCACCCTGTAGACGCTGGAAACATCTACGGACTTAGGCAATGCTCTGGACACTTCGGGCGAAAAAAACCAAGGGGGCAGGCCTCGGTTGGTTTATAATAATTTCTATTACTGGGACCTTGCTCTTTACAATTAGATCCAACTTGTTAGGCATCTAAGGAGGAGCCTGACTATGTCTGATTATTGCTAGAGTATGCCATCAAGTAGTTTAGGTACTTATGTATATATAACATAATTATAAACTTTCATTAAAAAAACTAAATCTCTAAGCTGTATATATATTAACT
>JABCJZ010000484.1:0-15398 GCA_013184445.1 Fusarium sp. NRRL 53497 | reverse complement strand
AGGAAGAAGATGACGATGATGATAGTGATGATGATAGCGATGACGAGGACAGTGATGAAGATGAAGAAGAAGAAGAAGAAGAAGAAGAAGAAGAAGAGGAGGAGGAGGAGGAGGAGGAGGAGGAGGACAAAAAGGCGCCACAAACTGAGCCAACACCTGCTTCATCTGACCCTGCTCCTGCTAAAAAGGAAGACATTGCTTCAAAATGGGAGCAAGCTTTCGCCGACGATGAGGATGAAGATTTTCTACTTGAAGATAATGCTGGGGAGGACAAGCAAGTTGACCCCGCTGCCTTCTTTGGAAGTGATGACGAGGGTTTCCTGGAGGACGAAGAGCCTGCTGCGGCTCCAGCACCGGCGCCCGCGTCTGTCCCTACGACACATCAGCCTTCTGGGACCAATCCTTATGTGCCGCAGGCCCCAGCTACTCACCTAGCGCCATCTCCGTATGCTCCCAGCATGCAAGTGCCTGGGGTAGCTGCTCCCCAAACTTCTGCATACAACTCTCCAGCACCTGGTACAACTCCTTTTGGTTCAGCCCCCCATTATGGACAGCCTCCCCCAGCACGTCCTGATTTGTCTAAGGCACAAAGCTTCGCAGACAAGTCAAAAGGAGGGTACCATTCACCATATGACCTGCCTACTGATCTCGTCACCAACCTGGTGAAGCCCCGAAAGAGGGCAAGCATGCAACAGCTCTCCCAAGCTCATCAGCTTCATGCTCCGGTTCAACCTCCCCCTAGAAGTGCGAGTGTTGGCATGCCGGCGCCCCCAACTAGGCTCACGCCTCCATCATCTAGCCATGGCCTACCCGCTCAACAAGCTCCGGCACCTCCCAAGGCCACGACTCCCGGTGTTCAGCACAAGGAGAACTTCTTTGAGGAGTTGCCCATGACATCTCGGCCACGACCTAGCTCACGAACAAGCCAGAGGGGTCAGTCTCCCGCAAGAAATGTGCCGCCGATGGCTCACGCACCACATATCCCTTCACCACTAGCACCTCCGGTTCCGAACCAGATGGCCCCGCCACCTCTTCCTGCCATGGCGGTCACTCCCAACGAGTCTTACAGTGAGCCCTCTAGTCAGCCGTCTCTTGTTTCAGGAGCTGGTCTGGTTGCGCCTGAAAAGGTCAGTCCATATGCTGCTCTGACCACTTCTGCCAACCACATGCCTCCGCCTCCCTCGACCAACACTTCTCGCTATTCTCCTGCTCCTGGTACAAGCCATACTGCACCACCAGCTCCTGCCAGCAGTCGTTATTCACCAGCACCTCCGGTCACGAAGACTCACGGACCGTATGGAGCTGTGGCATCTCCTGGCTCTGCGCCGATACTCCCACATCAGCCGCGAACATCAAGTCCACTAACCCATTCCGAGAGTGCTCATTTTGAGCCCAGAATGAGCCGTGTTTCGTCTCTGCCACCCACTCGTGAGGTGGATGAGGAAGATGAGCAGCAGACCCCCACTAGATCTGTGAGCGCTACTCATGCTCTCCCTCATCACGATTCGAGATATAACCCTACATCCCCCCCAATTGCTTCTCGGCAGACACCGCCCCCTCCGAGCTATGCTGGGCAGTTGACTCTCTCGCCGCCCAAGCAGTCGGGCCCATACACCCCTCATGCCCCGCCAACAGCTCAGGCTGGTTTTGTGCCCCCTCCTCGAGCTCAGACGCAATCGCCAAGTGCTTCTTTCGGCCATAAGCAGGCCCAGAGATCCTCAGACTCAGCACGCCGCCCTTCGTCTGCCCACTCTCACTCCTATCCTTCTCCAGTTGGCGCAAAGCCAAACCCTTCTTCGCCTTATGCTCCAGTAGCTCCCGCTGCCCCGACCCCTGGTGTCTCGACTGTCCGAACTCGTGGCCAGTCCATCACAATGAACATGATTGCGCCCACTGATGGACGGGAAAATGATGAGCTTCAGCGATGGAAGGGAGTGCCTATAATCTCATGGGGCGTTGGCGGCACTGTTGTTACCTCATTCCCCAAGAGCGTTCCTCGGTACGGCATGAACCAGGCTGTTCCAATGATTGTGCGAACTCCTGGAGAAGTCAAGGTCCAGAGTGTCAAGGACATTGAGCCGCTACACGAGCACGTGGCCAAGTTCCCTGGCCCTCTGAGGGGCAAGTCAAAGAAGAAGGAGACTCTTGGTTGGCTCAGTGCTGGAATTGAGCTACTCGAGAAGGACCTTCCTGATGCTTCTTTCCACTCCCAGCTGTCTCTTGAGGCAAAGCGAGCTGTTGAACGCCTACTCCTCTGGAAGATCATGCGAGTCTTCATTGAGAACGATGGTGTTTTGGAGGGTAACCCTACTGTTGAAGCAGCTGTTCGTGATGTCCTCTCACCTGGCGAAACCGCATCCTCCACTGGCGATGATGCACTTTTCCCCACCACTAGCAGTTTCAACGCAGGAATTACCTCTGTCACCTCAATGCAAGCTGATGGTGTCGATATCTCAACCATGGACCAGGTCCGGCATCACCTGTTGAGGGGTGATCGAGACAAGGCTGTTTGGACACTGGTTGATAAGCGACTTTGGGGTCATGCCATGCTCATCTCACATACCGTGGAAGGTGACCTTTACAAACGTGTGGCACAGGAGTTCGTCCGCAAGGAAGTCAACTACCCTGGCCATGCCAATGAGTCAATGGCTGCTCTGTACAAGATCCTCTCCGGCAACTTTGAAGACTGCGTTGACGAACTGGTTCCCGTACACGCTCGGGCTGGTCTCCAGTTGATGTCCACCGATGCAGGTTCGGGACCTACTAAGGACACTCTCGATGGGCTGGATAAGTGGAGAGAGACTCTTTCTCTTGTCCTGAGCAACCGAAGCACTGATGATATTCAGGGATTAAATGCCCTCGGAAATCTTCTGTCTAGTTATGGGCGAGCCGAGGCAGCCCATATCTGCTTCATTTTTGGCCGCTATTCGTCTATCTTTGGTGGCCTTGACGACCCCAATGCCAACTTTGTGCTCATCGGGGCAGACCATCGACAACAGTCTGATCAGTTTGCTAAGGAAACAGAGGCGCTCCAGCTCAGTGAAGTTTATGAGTACGGCCTGTCTCTTGCAGGAGGAGTTCTTGCAGCCGCAGGAACACCTCACCTGGCTGCCTATAAGCTTGAGCATGCTATGACTCTTGCTGAATATGGCCACCGAGACAAGGCTATGCAATACTGCGATGCTATATTGACAGCCATGACCTCTCAGACTAAGCGATCGCCCTATCATCACCATGTCCTCGAGACTGCGGTTGAAGACTTCATGTTGAGGTTAAAGCAAGCACCAAAGGAAGAAGGCGGCTCATGGATATCCAAGCCAAGCATGAACAAGGTCTCGGACAGCATGTGGAACAGATTCAACAAATTTGTTGCTGGAGACGATACTGAGGAGAACAGCGGAGCTGCTGGAGAGGCAGGACCTTTCACCCGTCCCTCTGGAGAGTTCAGTCGGTCACCCTCAGTGTCCAACTTTGACATCTATGGCCAGCAGTCCCCTAGCTTTGGCATGGCACCACTTCAACCACCTGCGGGCGTTGCAGCATCCAAGTACGCACCAACTAGTATGACACCTGCTGCTTCCGCGAACCCCTACTCTCCTACGTCTCAGTACACACCTGGACCAAGCTCTGCTGAGTATGCTCCTAACCCATATGAGCCTGCTTACCCTGGTGCCGCTCCAGCCAACCAAGGTGACGGCTACACTCCATCCGTCCCTAAGTCTGAACCAAACAATGCTGGCCTCGGCGGACTGGCGGGTCTTGCCCCTGCTGCCCAAATCACACAAGGCTACTCCCCTGCCGGATACCAGCCGTACGGCATGCCGACACCAGTGCCGATGGGTGATGGCGAGAAGCCTGCCGACTCTGCCGCACAAGGCTTCCAGCCTCTCAGCTACGGTTACGAGCCGCCCCAAATGTCTTCAAACCTACCTGAGCAGACAAGCGAGGAGAACACTGGAGAGAGTGGAAATGCTGGATACGAACCCCCTTCGTTCCAGCCCTACAGTTATGAACCACCATCATTTGAACCTCAGTCTACTGCTGAAGATGATGACGAAGTGCCCAAACCGAAGAAGAAGAGTTTCATGGATGATGATGACGATGGCTTTCCCTCCATGAAAGCTGATGATAAGTCGAAGGCGGAGAAGGACCGAGAGAACGATGAGATGTTCCGTAAGGCTGCCGAGGAAGATGGTGAGTGTACCCCTTCAAGCCAGTATGATGCATTGCTAACAAACCTACCAGCCAAGCGTGCAGCCGCACAGCAGTCATCCAAGAAGGGATGGGGCTTTGGTGGCTGGTTCGGAGGTAGCAAGAAGGCTCCTCTTGAACCTACCTCATCTGGTGATTCTTCACCTGGCAAGCCCATCCGTGCGAAGCTGGGCGAGGCGAGTAGCTTCGTATATGACCCTGATCTGAAACGATGGGTTAACAAGAAGCCTGGCGCCGAAAACACACCAACCAAGACTGCAACACCCCCTCCTCCCAGGGCCGGCCCTCGCTCTGTCTCCGGAACCCCTCCACCTCCCTCTGGCACTCCTCCTCCACCTTTGGTTACGAGCAACAGTGCGCCGCCACCTCTTATGCCTCCCAAGGTTCGGGCTGGTACGCCAGAACTCACCAAGCAAGCGTCTACCGAAAGCCTGGGTCTGGCGCCACCTTTTATGGCCCGATCAGTCTCCAACACCAGCAACGCTAGTGCACCTCCTAGCCGGCCAACAACGAGCATGAGCAATGCTAGCAGCATTGACGACTTGCTCAGCGTGGCACCGCGCAAAGCTAGTGACAAGAAGAAGCCGCGAAAGGGTGGTCGCTATGTCGATGTCATGGCCAAGTAAAAAATGAATGAGATGCCGTACTGTTTGGATTTGAAATACCAAGTCAACTTCAGGCGTTATTTTGGGATTCGTGCTAGGAACGAATCAATTTGTATTAATAATTAGACTATTGTCGTGTTTTGTAATGCTGCAAAGGAGTGGGATCATAGGGACGCTGGCCTGGGGCTATAATCAGCGACTGTACACAAGTGTTGGAGAAGCGGACAAGTTGTAATGTTTTGGATCAGTAAGAGAATAGAGCGGGCGATGCTACCATCGAGATATGATTACGACTCGGATGGGTATTCGATACAGAACGATAATACGATAAAGAATTCTACCATCAATCATTTAATCAAAATGCACAGTAGTACCTTGTACATGGTTGCATCATGATTTTAAAGACTCCCAGTGCTGTATGTTTAATTTTATCATGAGATTTCCCCTAACTCCAATGCCAGAAATATGAGAGAATTTCCATCTTGGCCTCTACTACATACTATATGACTGCACATAGTACTGCTGTTGTTAGCACAATCTTGCAGCACTTGAGGATAAAGACATAGTAGACTCACTGTTACGACAGAATCATCTGCTGTAGCATCATCGTACTGGGGTACATAGACGTAAAGGATCAAGGCATGGCCATCAGCAAAGCAGGCAATGACCCTGCCTTCTAAACGACCTACGCTTAGAACACGACTCCAGTCTTTACCATCCACACGAACAGTCGCCCAACGACCAGCACCTTCTTCCCGGAATTTTGTACTGGGATGCTCCTCGACTGGACAGTCAAGCTGGGCAGGGTCGAGCTCCGGGTTCTCGAGGTTGGACCAAACACTGCAGATATCGGTAGTTTCAGTAGCGATTCGTAGCCGTAGACCACCATGCATGTTGGCGCTAAGCTCGAGTTTAGGCGACTTCGTGTTGGCAGAAGAGCCAGAATTAGAGGCCATGGCAAGTTTGGTAAAGCGATCCGAGATAGCCTTGAGTTGGAGAAGAGGAGGCAGTTGAATGTGAACATCTGGCTCGCGTACTCGAGGCTGCATGATAGTCTCGACAGTCTCTGGATGGAGGACACGCACGGGTATGTCCTGCGTGATAATCTTCTCATGCTCCCTCCTTAATGAAGTCTCGAGGTGCTCAGGCTGAAACATGTCATCGTCATCAAAAGGATCATCGCCAGCGGCTGTGCCCGAAGGTTTCGCTGCCCCAGCGGGATTGGCAGCTGACGTAGTTGTCGTGATCGTCATGGAGAGCACCGGCAAACCATCCTTCTTTGTGAGGCGCAGGGAAGCAGATATGCTATTGAGGGCGGACTTGAGAGCGCGTTGAAGTGGTTGAAGAGGAAGCTCTAGGTTAATCGTGTTGCCTGCCTCGGCGGATTGGATGTGATAACCATCGAAGATGAAGTCCATGGCAAGTGAGCTAGAGAATTATGAGCAACTGAGTGTTGGGAAGTAAATGAGAGACGTACGCCCATACTTGAGATCCCATATCTGGGATGACGGTGAATCGTGCCGTGTCATCGCTCAAGCGCAACCAAGCGATCTTCTCAAGAGAGCCAAGTGCAGCTGTAAGCTCTGGATTCACGGTTGGTTAGCAAACAGAAAGAGTGGTGGAGAGATGAGTCTGTCTAAGGCCCTGAGGAGGAGGAGGACTCACTGGAAAATGTGCGAATGTTTTTCAACTCTGTCCGAAAACGCATTTTGTTGTACCTATGCTGCGATATTTGAAGATGGTGAAAGTGGGAGTGATGATGTCTAGGTGGAAGTTGCGAATTGTGGGGCGTGAAATAGGAATTAACTACCGGTCCAAGACAGGTGAACTTCACTACTGCCTGAGACCGAAGAGATATGGTACTACTGACATCATGCAAATCATACGCACTCTTGATTGAAGTTCATGATTATTCTGTAGTGATGAGCTTAAAACTAGACTGGCCTTCCAGTTATCTTCATTAGGTAGGTAGCCTAATTAACCTGGATCACTGGTGTCACTTACACGCTGGAATATCGACCCCTGCACGGATTACCTCTCACACAGGAACACATGACATAGGACTTGAAAGCAACATTTAATCAATTCCACTAATCGCTTGCCTGACTTTATTACATGTAACCCATACTCTTCATCATCTGCCTCCATAGAGGTCTTTGACCCAGATACTCGTATTCATACCGCTGAAACCATGTCGCTCTTTTACCAAAACTCCAAAACTCAACCCATTCCAGAGACACAATCAACGAAAGCATCATCATTCTTCCAAAAACAAGTACACGACCCTCTTAGGGTTAATTGGGAAACGAAGCTCTACCGGTTTATGCAGGCAACCGCTTTGGGATTTCGGTTGTTGTCGCTGGCCCTTCCTTCACAGTTGTTCTCTTTGGATCATCCTTCGGTGGATCGGGAAAGATCATGGCGCCTTCGCGTTCCTCCTCAGGCATGGAGACCTTAGGACCAATATTCTTCCTGACGTTGAAGAAGTCCAAATTGAGAACACCGCCCTCGGGAGTTTCCGGCATGGGTGTATGAGGCGCAGTGGTGCCAGTGACCAGCGAGATCTCATCTGTTGAGTTGGTGTTGGTTTTCACGACTGCCCTCCCGTTATCGACGGATGACATCCTGCTGGTGGAGCTGCCTTCTCCATTTGCATTTGTCCGGTTGGGCTGAACCGGCCTGGGTAAATGAGACAGCGGGGGTAACTGAGGCGCCTTAGTCTTCTCGGCTGGTGTGATCTCATCAGTGGAGCTGACTCTTCCGGCTGGTGCTGTCTCTTGAGCTGCTTCTCTGTTTCCCTCTTCGGATATGCTACTATTCTGTGTCATTCCGGAGCTTGGTCTTGAGACTGGAAGGGGATCAAGACCGAGGGACCGTCTGAGGATATTGGTCATCTCGATAGGCCTGTCCGCGGAAGGCTCTATAACGATACTTCGCCAGGTCTCTTTACGTAATGCCCACGTTCGGCTCTTGGACATAAGGTAGTCAAGGTATTCAACATCTAGCGCTCGACTTGTCTTCTTAAATCGCCACTCGTGCCATTTGCGCTTGACGCTTGCGACCGATTGAACCCACCAGTCTGGTATAAGGCTGGTGTCTGACGGTACTGCTATAAGTCGCATTCTGCGGCCATGTTTGGCCAGTTTCACGTATCTCCCATCTGGTTCAGACTTGCAAAGCTGACATGGATCGTCTATGAGGGAGCTCTCCACAATATTGTAAGGTCGTGCCGGGGGTCGCACCGTTGGAATGGTAAGGTGAGAGCACTCGTGTTGAATAGATGCACAATGACCCATGGGACATCGATGTGCGCGCCCATCAACCAGAGACTCGCCATCGTCGACCATGGATTCTTCCAAGTGCCTCAGGAAACATTCGTGACCAAACGCATGACCGCAAGGGAGATAGACCCGAACCTCGCTGTTCCGCCACCTGGCGAAGGTCGAGGTCGTATCAAGGAAAACCTTTCCGCACATGGCACAATGGTTGGGCCCTAAATCCGCATGTCTGACGCTCTCGTGGCGTTCATTGTAATTTGACGGGAGAAAAACAAATCCTGTTGACTTTGACGGTTGGCGTTGCCGAACAGAGGTTGAGGATTCAGCTGTAACAGCCTCCTGGGGAGATAACTCAGTTTGACCCCCACTGTTTTCTGGAACTGGAACTGGAGGAACCTCCTGTAGCTCGGCCGAGTCATGATTCTCAGGGACTTCATGAATTGGGGGGAGCCCTTTTCGTGACAATCTGGTCTTGAGCCGTTTGAGGCTTGCCGGCATACGGCGTGCCATGGTACCTCTGTTGCGTAGTGACGCTGCTCATAGCGGCTGGATTGAGTGATTGGAAATGGATTATGGTGAGGGCGAGTATGAGTATAATGATGACAATGATGATGATGATGATGCTGTGTTGTGATGCCGATGATTCGAGATAGCTCTTGATGAGTTATGCTACTGTGAGTGGAAGAAATGAGAATCCGAGTGACTGGGCTCTCGTTTGTTATATGCTTCCTCTTGTATTGAAACTTGGGTCCATGAAGAAGGAACCCTCCCGATCTTGAAGTCTTCATGAGCAGGAGCTTCCTGTTTGCTGGCGTGATGGTTTATGGTCAACAAAAGAGGCAGGATTGACTACCGAAAAGGGGACAACAGCCTAATAACACTGCTTAAAGAAGCCATAGTTCAGCATTACCTTCCTTAGGTAGGTGCCTGCTTCCTCCTTTAGAAGTACCTACCTAGGTAGCCAATAAAATTGGTAGTGTGTTCCTTTAGTATCATATCAACTGTCATGGTCAGTGACGTGTGGGCTGTACAGGAGAGGGAGAAAGGTCCAAGAACAGCGAAACTTTATTAGTCTTTCTTGTACCAATATTGATGAAATATTGAGGTATTACAGACCAAACATCTCAAAGGAATGAACTTAGCATATCGTATAATATAAGTTTCATCACAATTGGAGTCTTTTACGGTGATATCCCAAGAAAAGGAGCAGTGGAGTTGCTCCCTTTCTTTCCTTGTGGGGGCTGTCAGTTTCATGCCACTCTAAAAGAACATGTGCTTCGCTTGATTTTGAGGTAACTGCTTTTTATGAGATAACGAGGGGCTGAGAAAATCGTACTGTAACTTTATGACCTGAAATTATTCCTTGCTAGCCGGTCTGGTTCATCGTCGCTATCGTCCCTGAATCCCTCTTCAAGACTGTCGATGGTCGAGTCAGTAACCTAGGTCGCATACTATGGCGGCAACAAGAGTTTCCATGGGCACTTACTCTCTACTTAGTCGCCTGGTATTGTCTGGCCGGGCCGCGCGGGTGTCTGCCTCCATCTGGCGCCAGGTATCCTCGTCGACGTTCCCAAGTTCCTCTCCATCATCATCATCATCGCCTAGTCCATCATCAGAGACGTCGTCGTCGGATGCGAACGCGACGCCGCGATTGGAGCGCCAAGTGGCTATACGAGACGTTATGTGCTGCCGCAGAGACGACGTTTGAGAGGAGAGAGAGTCGAGAGGGAGGTACTGGCTGTAGCGGGCATATCGGCGCCAGAGAGGAATGAGGACGTATGTGAGGAGGATGAATAGTAGAAGGGAGATGACGGCGGGAACAATGAGCGTCTGGTTGCGAATGTTAGTCCGGAGCCAAGATGATGGAACGAGTTATCATGATGGGTGCATACCTTGATAACGGACATTGTTGCGCCCATAGTATACCGCTTGGGGCTTATAAGCGACAATGTTAGAGTCCGTCTCAACAGATATGGTCAGCTAGTGACGATGTCACGATGTTTGAGCTGGAGGTTGTACGTGAGGTTACAGCGGGAAATGTGGCTGAAGCACAAGGGCCTAATGGGAGGTGACGATGCCGAGGATCCCGCTAAAAAGGGGGCAACCAACAGAAGAGTTTAGACTTGCAAGGGGTAAAAGTGCCAATATCAACGACTTTCTGTCCAGGATCACCAACAATCAACAATTATTCCTCAGAAAGCTCTTAGACGTTTACTCCGTACAGGTTGGCATATTCGCATAGTTAGCTGTCAACAACCTTTACCATTAATGCACTATGTTTCAACTACCTAGGTTTTCGTGTCTTTAAGCCAACTATCCATTCCCGTCAGTTGCTGCACTAGCTTCATCATCGGCACTCCAGCACGCCATTAATCATTAATTTACCGGGTCTCTATAACATGTGCATAATCTTCTATCTTCATGGGACACGTCACCATCCAATGCTCTTTTACTGAAAGACGGCAATCAGAAACTGGAAGCGAACGGAATGGGGACTTTGAGACAGCCGACCTCGCTTAAGAATCAAGGATCAAGACAGAGATCTTTGTGTCGAATTAACAGTGGACGGAAATGGATGGATCTGTCTGGGACAAAGGATGGGGATGCACGCGGTTCAAGGGAAACTTGAGACAGTTGAAAGATTCCATGGGTAACTTGCGCCTGAAAAAGCTGAAATGACGTCCGATATTGCATCGTGACTGTGTAGGATGAGTGTAACAAATTCAATGCAGCTGAAAACAGCCCTACTGAAAATAGACCCAAGATATTTTACTACTACGGAGTAGAAGAACTACTCGGTTCTTATTATAGACTTTGGATTTGTGTTCATTGCAATTTGTCACTAACATCCTAGCACGCAAGGTTAGCTGTGCAAGTCTCCCGCCTTGGAGATATTGAAAGGTAACCCAATATCTCAAGTCATAATATCGGTTGTACGTATACAAAGTTCCGGTCTCTCGGGAGCTTGAATTAACTAGAATATATACCTGGAAATTCTTTGTTCAGTCGAATTTTGCGCTCCAACTTCTACTTTCAAGCTTCCAGGTTGACATGGCGCCTGCGCGTCCTCAATCTACAGAGCCCACTTTCCCCTGGTAGATCTGCTGATGCTAACGAAAACTCCCCGCCTGGCGTTGATGCTAAGAAGTGTCCCTCAGCCAGTCACAGCGCTCTTTGGGGCATAAAAACCCAGGTGATCATGGATGAATTAATGCTCGCGATACTTCTTGTTACAGAAAGTCTATGCAATATAATGGGATCTTAGAAGCTAGCAAGAGTTGGAAATGATTCATATAACCAGGTATTCTTTGTCAATATCTATATCAAACCCTCAAGGCGTATGTTTCTCGCTTTTGGTATCACACGCGCTCTAGGCCTGAGGTCAGCCCAAGCGGCGGCTAAGCAATATTAGGCCCATCGTCCCCGTAAACACATGAGCCAATCCGCATTCATCTTGACAGACCCTCGGCTTGGCTCCAGATCCCTGATCATAGAAGGATCCAAGTCATCCCCATCCTTGGGCTACCTGGTATTACTGATGGTGCTGCTACACTGCTACACTGCTACACTACACCACAGCTGCTTGCTGTACAGTGATACGCTACGCTCCTTTATTCACACCATTTCGAGTTCATTTGGTTTGCACTTCACTTTATTACTGTTTTGTTTTATTCTGGCACCACTCATTGAAACATTCTGTCCTGTTGGCATTAACCCAAGCCAAGCTTAGGCCTTTTCTTTTCTTTGTCTTTTTTTACCACCCCTCTCCCTACCTATCTATCTGCGCACCTTTCTTTCTACTCTAAGTTACCAAACTCCCGACGATCAAGGTTTCAAACCCGCCCGCAGCGCTCCCGCCGATTCGAGTTACTCTCCGGGCCCCGAATAACCTCAGGTTTCCCTTGGACGGCGATATCGTGCCCCCGATGAAGCCAGCTGCCCTGGGCCAGCACATCGCCAACTTCACGTGTTCAATCTGGTAGCTGTTGGCAAACGCTTCTCCAGTGTCGTCGACCCTGGCACCTCCTTTTTTCCTCACTGTACACCCTAGATCGACACCAACATTACCTTCGAAATACGATTCGCAGACTAGATCACCCGCTTCGACGACTGTCGCGGCCACGACCGCCCTGTCACCGCTACTGCCGTCGCCATGTCTGATAAGACGAGGCAGTCCTCTGGCGGCCGGTCTCTATTCTCCCGAAGTAAGCACAAGGACAAGCGCTTGGCCGAAGAGTCGAGATACCCCGCAGACGATGCTGCCAGTTTTCGCTCCTCGCGCCACAAGCGAGAGTCCTCTGCCATTTCTTTGGACCGCCCAGAGTCTTCCGATGGCGGTATCAACCAGATGGCGGGCGTTATAACGTCGATACCCTACGATGCTGTTGGAGGCGGATCACGCTCTCCCATACCTGTCGAGTATCTGCCCAAAGGCGAGCAGATGCCAGTGCGCCGGGAACCTCTTCCACACCACCTGAACAAAAATGGCCTGGACTTTCACCAATATCCAAGTTGGGATGGAACTCCAGCACAGTCTGGTGCCCATTCTCCTGGCCGACAACCCGCTGGATATGGATACGGCAATGTCACCATGGCCTCGACAGGGCGTCAGACCCAATATCAGCAATGGGGTCCCCCTAGGGGCAGCTCTTCTCATTCCAACAATCCTCCGAACCCTCGATACGACTCGTACATGTCATCCAACGCCCGGGGCTCAGCTGACAACCTGAGCATTCAGTCAGGTAATGCAGGCTACACTGATAATAGGATATCGCGCTCACCAAACCCAGCTATGCCTAGTGCTTCTTCTCAGAGCTCCTATGCTGCTTCACAGCACTCGAACCGCGACTCTCATCGATTTACTAAATTTCCCTCAGGGCCCCCTCCCGGTCAAAGCGATCCCCAGGGTGGCTTCTATTTTCCGAAGCCTGACGACGATAATGTGGTTGAGCAGATGTTCCTTCAACTGATGCAGAAGCGAGGATGGCACAACCTCCCTGAGCAAGCTAGGAGACAGATGATGGCTTACCCGGCTCAGAAGAAATGGACGCTGCTCTACCAAGATCGACTTACTGAATGGCAGGGTGAGCAGAAGCGCCGACAAACAGCACGCCCGAACCAGTATACCGCGACCCCCGATATCACGACGTATTCCGATGAAGAAGGCACCCCAGAATGGTATGTCCGGCGGGTTATGGAGGATCGACTTGACACGAAGGGTATGGGAAGCTTGGAGGTCAATCTGCGAACTCAGCAGATTGGCTGGGTCAAGAGATTCGTCGAATGCCAGGGACAGGTCGCTTTGATGACCTTGCTGCTTAAGATCAACCGCAAGACAGCACAGGGGCCAGCCCAGGACAATCGCGTCGACAAGAACCTCGACCGCGAGTACGATATTATCAAGTGTGTGAAGGCGCTTATGAACAACAAATTTGGTGCCGACGATGCCTTGATTCACCAAAAGGTTATGGTGGCTCTCGCTACCTCGCTCATATCCCCTCGACTCACCACACGGAAACTTGTCAGCGAAATCATAACCTTCTTATGCACTTGGGGAGAGAATGCCGAAGGTCATTTGAAGGTTATCCAGGCGCTGGACGAGGTCAAGACAGCCTCTGGAGAGAATGGCCGATTCGATGCTTGGATGCGCTTGGTGGAGGTCACCATTGACGGCAGGGGTAAGATGGGAAGTCTGGTCGGCGCCAGTGAAGAACTGAGGACCGGAGGTATTGGAATGGAGAACTTGCTTATGGAATACGCCGTTGCGACTCTGATGCTTGTCAACATGATAATCGATTCGCCTGAGAGAGACTTGGAGTTGAGGATACACATTCGAGCTCAGTTTACAGCATGTGGCATCAAGCGAATCTTGACGAAGATGGAGGAGTTCCAATACGAACTCCTCGACAAGCAGATTGAACGATTCCGAACAAACGAGGCCATTGACTATGAGGATATGCTTGAAAGGGAGAATAGCAGCATCAAGGACGATGTCGAAGGCGAAGTCAAGGATTTGACGGATCCTGTTCAAATTGCAGATGCTATTCAACAGCGTCTTCATGGCACCAAAACCCAGGACTACTTCATCTCAGCTCTGCAGCACCTCTTGCTCATCCGATCAAATGATGGCGAAGAGCGGCTGCGGATGTTCCAGCTGGTCGATTCCATGCTTAGCTACGTTGCCATGGATCGGCGATTACCGAACATGGATCTTAAGCAGAGTCTCAACTTCACTGTTCAAAGTCTGCTTGATAAGCTACATACAGACTCAGAAGCCAGACAAGCCCAGGATGAAGCTCTCGAATCTCGACAAATCGCTGAGGCCGCTATGGCTGAGCGTGATGAGATGAAGGCTCAGCTTGAGCTGGGTGCTGATGGACTGGTTGCCAAGTTGCAGAGGCAATTGGACGAACAATCTCGATTTATTGATGCTCAAAGGAGACAGGCAGATGGACTCAAAGCTGAGTTGGATAGTATGCAAACGATGAGAGCCAAGGAAGCCCAAAGATATGAGTTGGAGACCAGAGAGTTGTACCTGATGCTTCGAGATGCCCAGGATGTCGCCGCTTCCAAGGCTATCAAGAGCGCGAATGTCAGCAGCAGCAGCAACAGCAAGACTGCTGGCCCCGAAGACCCTGCTCGTATGCAAGGTATCCTGGATCGTGAGCGCCTCATGGAGCGGCTGCAGATGCAGATCGAGCGACAAAAGACTCAGTACAAGCTTGAGGGACGTGTCTGGGGAGACGCTGTTGGACCTTCAGACCGTCTTCGGGCTCTTCGTGAAGAGATGGACGACAGACCTGGAACACCACCTGGTGGTGGAACGCCACCTCGGGACTTTACCAACAGCGTTCTGGGCAGCATCCACCGCAATACCAAGATTCCCCGCAAGCCCCTTAAGAGACGCTCTGATGGTGAGGTGATCGATGAGGACGATGAAACCGAAGGCGAGGATGGCGTTATCTTTGAGAAACCCAGAATCGTTGAGATGAAGCGACCTATCATAGATCCCAAGCAGCAAGCTGGTCTGCTCGGCGAGATCGGTTCCAAGGTTAAGAAATACGATGCTAGCGATTCTGAGGATGATACCACTGGTCCTTCCCACCCCAGCATGGAGACCTCATCACCTATTACTCCTCCAGCCGATAGTGAAACTCCAAAGATCGAGGTCACCGATGCTGGTGCTCCTCCTCCGCCTCCTCCTCCGCCTCCACCTCCTCCAATGCCCGGCCAAATACCCGTAGCACCTCCGCCGCCTCCTCCGCCGCCGCCTCCCCCCATGCCGGGAATGATTCCGGGAGCC